>CM031238.1:119868141-119893629 GCA_018340775.1 Taxus wallichiana var. yunnanensis
AATCTAAAATTTGAATTCCCTATGATATTTCTTCTAAACATGCAAAAAAAAGAAGGAAAATGATAGAAAGAGAAAAATTAAATAGAAAGAAATGAAAGAATATAGGGTTTCCTTCAATCATGTTAATGAGATATAATAGATAAATTTACTTTTGAATTTATCTACTATAGCTAAGTTTTTATTTAACCAATGTATTTTCCTAATAGATCTTCTAAGACCGCATTACATAAATTTTAATTATCTAATTTATTGAACCTTAGATATGGTAATACTATATATCTAGTAAAAGGGTTCTTAATTGGTAAGAGAAGCCCTTCAATGAGAACCCATATAATTCTTATAGAAATAAAATCTTGTTTATTATGTAGATCAATTTTGGAAATTTAAGTTCTTACCCTTAAAGGTAAACTTGGCTCCAATAAATAATAATCATCCCATCCGAAAAGTTATATCCCGATATTTTTGGTTGACTTTAACTAGACCCTAGAAATGATTATTGGGTGCAAACTAAATAACATTATTGTCCACCTTACTTGGAGTAATATTCCTTGAAATAATTTACATTGTATGAAACATTTTATAATTAAATATTAAATAGTCATAAAATAGTTGTTAGTTCTTATCCTTTAATATTAAAAAAATCCAAATTTAATTGGTTAATTAGATGAGTACCTGGGTCATTAATTTTTATGGGCATGATACTATATATCTTGTAATTTATCTCATGTGAATAAAATTTGGAGTATTTTTGTGTATTTAATTTGTCGGATTTACATGAATCAATAGGAACTTGTATCTTTGATAGAGTCCATGAGCAACATGAATAAGAGAGTGGTATAAGGATTACAACAATAGGTCTAGATATTTTTAGCTCAGGTCAAGGCCACCATCCCTATATCCATTACTACATAGTAGAATTCATTAGGAATTTTTAAGATATGTTTGGGTCCATTTAAAAATTAAAACTAATGGATAAGTCACCAAAAGAAATATTATGCATTTTTATGAATCTATAAGAAAAAGACAAGATGTTGGTAAGGATAAAAAAATTCATTGAAGATAATGTGTTCTCCCACTTAGACATAATGATAAAGTATGATGTTGGGATATTAAAGAGGCTCATCCTTTAGATGAGGAATGATATAAGACGATGATCGACATGTTTAAAGTTACTCATGGAATAAATGGAGGAAATGAATAAAAAGGTTTTGCAACTTTTGAATTAGGGAAACTTTTCACCACTATTTTTTCCTAATAGTTCATTAGATCCACTACCTTACTTCTTTGCCCATCTAGAACAATTGATGGAAAATTTTAAAAATTCAAGGCCACAAATTAAGGAGGAAATTAATTGATCATTTTCATGAATTTATGAAAGGGAGAGGGTGGGAAAGGTAAATTATTTCAAGGAAGCCTTGTGATGAATATATTTATCTAATCATGTTACACCATGACTAAGGAGCACAATCTATCCATGAAAAATATTATGTATATATCTTGTAGATGTAAACAAAGTGCACCTTGCACATAGGTTGATATCAATAAAAAATCTTAGAGATGATATAAATACACAATAATATCAATCATTAAAATCCCACCAAAAAAATTTAAATACCTCAAAAATAATAAAAAATATTTTTTTATTAGATAGGGTAAAAAGCAAGGATGGGCTCCAGAGGCCAAGAAACAAAAATATTACATCGTGACCGAATCAAAGAGAGACAAAAAAGGAATAGGACCCAATGAATTAAAAACATTAACTCTAAAATAGATAAGGGGGTCCAAGAAATGACAAACAAAAGAGATCTAAACCATTAAACAAGAAAAAATAATGAAATTTCCCGAAAGTTCGTAGACAGTTCAGAGAAGTTCCATTAGTTAGCTTTACTTTTGTTGGAGGGTTTAACCTCCCTGATCTCATCTTTCGTGCTAGGATCAGTATTCAACTTCTTCTAGGGGGTTCCTCAACATCATCCTCAGACTCCTCCTCCTCCTCCCCTTCCTCTTCATCAGAACTGGTCCACCTCCTTTTTCTCGCTTCTCTTTAAAATAATAAAAATTATAAAGCATTATAGAATAATCAAAAGAAAGAAAATATACCTAATCAATAATAAACAAATATATTCTCTCATACATTAATAAACTACAACTAATTATTCAACTACCAATAGTAAATTTCATCTCATCTCTCAATGCATTAAGGTTCCAAATCCCTCTCACCTAACTCTATCCTCAAAATCTATAAAAAAACCATAGTACCTCTTTTTTCCTATTAGTATCTCTATTATTTCCTATTTTAATCACCTTTTCTCTCTTTTTCATGTATCTTTATTCAAATGTATTCCTGAAAATGAAGGTGAATTGCATCAAATAGCTACAAATTTGTGACAATTAATTTTTTTATAATTTCTACACAAGATTGAATCTCTTAGGATAATGTTTTGTAATTATTGCATGAGTTTTATATCAATTTACATTTTCAATATCATCATTTTTCCATTTGAAAAAAATTTAATGTATCTCCAAAGATATTTTATTAGCTATATTATTCATTTATTATCAGTCAATTTATTATATTATTTCATTATATTATCTTCTAAATTTTATCAATCTTAAAAGGGTAGGGATTTGACTAAGATAGAGCCTAAAACACAAAAAATACTAAACATTTTTTTGTAGTGTATCATTATGCATATTCAAAGAGGTTATTGCTTTATTTTGTAGATATGTTTTTATAAATTAGGAAAGTGTAAAAGAGATGTTATTGATTGAATATTTTGAATAAATTAATAAACATTAATCATATAAAATCGAGTAAATATTTTAACACTTGTAACTATGATAAAATGATATAATGATTTCTTAAAACATGTAAATGGATAAGTACTTATTTTTACAGAATGGTATAAAGATGATATACGTTTGCAAATTGGATGAAAGAGATTATTTTGAATATGGAAATACGTTGTCTCTTGATCTAAAATTTAGAAACTAATCTTGTTTAAGAACGCTCAACTCAATCTAGGGTGAAGTATAATACCGAACTGATTCGTACATTCTTAGAATTATGTATAAAGAGGATTTACAACTTCATCTACATTTTTCTTGCATGTAGTTATGTGTCTCTATATATTTCTAGGCCTCATATAGCTTCGTAATCACCTATAATGATATACAACAAATAGAAACCCTAAACACCTATAACAAATTTTGTAAAGCCATTAGATAAAAATAAGAAGAAGAGAGATAGATAGAGAGGATATAATACCATTGGTTTTCAACCCTTATTAAATCAATACAATTTCTTTAATTCATCCCCTCAAGTGGAAGAAATATTCATATAACTCTCGTAGTGTAGGTGGAAGTGTGCATGCATATCTAAGCCAACCCTATATTAAGCAACCTCATGTCTCTTGACACAAAGATAGTGGGCTAAATATATAGGAGAAAATGTACCCAATGTGGTAGTAGTGTGATGTGGTATGCTTCATATTCTTAGAATAATCCCTTTTGTCCCTTAAAAACCTTTGGAAATGTGTGAAGTGACTTTTTATTGCTAAGACATAAATATATGAAATTTTCATGTTTGATAATCGATGAAGATAAAATATTGAATCTATTTTGAATGCTTCAAATCTATGTGGTGGATTTTTAAATGATGTGTAAATGATTTTGGAAGATTTACGAGATATTTGATTCCTTTAGAGTTTATATTTTTAATGGGATCTTATGAAAATTCTAGATGAGTTATAAAGTGTAATTGAATTTCTTATTTAGGATTCCATATGTTAGATATTCACATTATGGATATCCTAGGGATGAAGAACTAATTTAGAAAAGGTTTTAAAATTAGAAAAGGAGTTGTTAGATGAGAGGGTTTGGGATTTTACAAGTTCGATACGACTATAGTATGAATCGTACCTATTATGTATGATCCTAGATAGTAATTATTGAGGAGAGATATAGAGTCTAAAAATGATTCATGAAGATGGATTACAACTTTAAATAATTAATATTTGTTTGATGAATGAAAAATAATGTGTATATATGAGAATGTCATGAGGGAGACAAAAATATTTTTCAATTGAGACTAAAATGTGAAAAAAATTCTTAGTTTAAGAACAAATCCAAACTTTCCATTATCAAAGGATAAGTTACCAAATTTGAGTGTCTAGATGGGAAAAGTGTGAAAACATACCTGAGTGTGCACACACACTTTGTATTTTCTTGAATTTAGTTTTCCTTTATGGTGGTGTTGACATGTTACATGGTGAAATGTGTAGTAAAAGTGTAGTAAATTTCCATAAAAGAAATTGAACTATAACTCAAATGTAAATTATTATTGTAACTTTGAAATTTTTTATCTTGTATAGAGTAAACAAAAGAGATGAAAAACATGGAAGGAATACACTTGCTAATTTTTTAGAGGGAAAAGCTCCCATTTTTTTATACGTTAGATATATTTATTTGTGTTAATTTACTAAATGATTGGGGGTGATTGGTCCGCAAATTTTATCAAAGGAAAACCAAAATATGAGAAGATTCGATTACACATGAATCAACAATAAAGAGGATAGGTATCAAAGAAACCCATTAAGAGGGGAAATTAGTATACAAAGTATCTATCCACCTTGATATCTTCCCACACAAAGAGGTAGAGGAAGGAATAAAAACATAAGAAGCCTCAGTCACCTTGATATATTATAACCCCAAAGACCATGCCACTATAGATGGATACATGCCCAAAAATTGTAAATATAACACAAGGTAAATAAGAAATTGATGACCATACCACCACAATGTGTTTTAAAACTGATTTTGATTATTCAAATACCGAGTAATGTAAAGAATAAGGATCATGCCCACAAACCATTTATTTATACTGTATATGAGTAATTAAATGGAAATGGAATGAAGTAATCATACCCCCTCTATTTTTCCTTAGAATGTATCATACATGTCTAAATTTATACCAAAATTCTATAAATGTATGTAAAAATATGATAATGTTGGAATTTACTAAGGATTCCCCCATAATGGAAAATGCCAATAAGGGTCCACACTATACTACATTCTTTCTCCTAGTGGTATTTTAAGAACCAATGTGGATGTTTTTAGTTTTATGTTTCGAAGATATTTTTAAACATATCAAACATGTGTGTGTGTATATATATCATAATTCACCTATACTAGTTATAGATTTATAATATACTTTGATGAATGACTCCTATTTTAAGGCATTTCTAATAAACCATTTTAGTGCATGATTCAATATAAATGATGTATAATAATAAAGGATAAATATTCTAATCTATTTTGGGTCATGCAGAATATTGTAGTGGTGTGCACCATTAGGATCTTTTTTTCCTTTAAGAGGGTTGTACATGGTGGGTACCATAGCACAACCCTCTTAGCAACACACAAAAATAAATAATAAAAATATGTAAAGAATAAAATAATTATAAATGAAAAGATTTAGTTAATAATTCCAACATAATAAATATCATGTAAAAGAGTCACATTAAGGCATATATCCAAAAAAATGGGACACCCATGATGTCAAAACAAAATCACAATAGATGGAAACAAATTTTATGCAAAGAATAAATGTCACATATAATAGAAGGGTGGACTCAAAAACATGGAAACCCATGACGTCACAAGATAAGAAAGGCACATATGCCAAAATACAATTATTATTCAAGTAGTAAAGCAATCAAGGAAGAAAGTAATCTAGAAATCAAGTAAAATAGTTTTGGAAAATATCACAAAATAAGACAGGTCAATGTTGTACAAGACATGTTTATTAGCCTTGATAGCCCAAAATATATCATACACACAATATAAGAAATTTAGCATAGTGAGGAATTTTAACTAACTAAAACTAAACAAAATTACCTATTTAGCATGGGAGATGCTCCTAAATGGTTGACATCATTGGGAAGGGATTAGGTTAGCACCTATTATCATATATCAATATGTGTGTGTCCTACATTAAACTCAACATACATCAGAAATGCATGCATGTAAAGAGTGTATAAAAAATATGTTATTTATAAAAGTAATTTGACAAAAACATATGTAAAATAACACACTATCCAATAAAGTCATCACTAGTTCTTAATTTTGTATTTTTAAAAAATATTTGAATGCTTATGTATTATTGAAATTAGGCATATAAAGTTTATTCTAGAAGAAATTTCATGATATTAATAATATTTTTGACATACTTACCTTCTAAAGTAGCCAAATGATAGACCATTGAACCAAGACACTCAATAATGGTGTAAGGGGCCAAACAATTGGACTTAGATTTTCCTTTTAATGCAATTTATGCATTTATATTTTCTAATTTTACTTTTGTAAAAGGTAACCAAAGTAGAATTCATGCATAAAAACATTATTATTGTTTTTCATTTAATGCTTTCTTGGTAAATTCATAGGCGTTTAAGATCTTGTACATATTTAGAATCAAACATTTCAAGTTATTGTAAATTATTTTTATGATAATAATTTTATTTAATAATATTATTCAAAGAGACATGTAATGAGGGATTTATAGTTCTAACAGGATAAAAAATCATATTCTATATATTAAAGAAAATGAGTGACATTAGTAGGTGTCCGAACACTAGTTTGATAAGCCCAAAGGGCGTAGATTATCTGATTATGCCAATTTGTTCCATGTTTACTTGATAGTTTTTCCAAGGGTTTTTATAGTAGTCTTGTTAGTAGCTGCATCCCAACCATTAGCTTGTGGGTAATAAATGGTGGAGAATGTGTGTTTGATTTTAAATATGGCATAAAGTTTTTAACTCTCCGATTTTTAAAAGAAGAATATTTTTGTGATAATTAATGATGGTGTTACAAAGAAAGTGATAATATTTAGGGAATGAATCAATGACCTTACAAAACATTATTTCAATTATATTTTACCATTCAATAAAAACCAACCATAAATACCATTTAATGCATAAATACCATTCACAAGAACATGAAACAAAATAAAACACACATATGAGTGGCAAAAACTCAAGGGAAGAAAAACACTAATAACTCTGCAAATAGACTAATATCCTATAAATTTTTGCAAAAGATCAAACTCATTTGAGCACTCGCTCAATTTATATCACTAACCCCAAATAAGTTAAGAACCCACTTAACTAGGTTTTATCAAGCACCAAATTACAAGGAAGCACCAACTCGTAAGTGACTCAACACCAAATCAACCACCTCTCTATTTTTGTCACCTTCTTAATCCTCTATTTCTTGATCAACAGATGATGACCATCTTTCTAACCACTAAGAAATCTACATAAAAATAATTCACAAGAACACGAAACAAGGGAGAACACATGTGTGGGAAACCCTCAAGGGGAAGAAAATCCACTAAGAAATATGTAAATAGACTACTATTATATAAATTATTACAAAAGATAAAATTCATTTGAGCACCCAAGTAAATTTGAAGAACCAATCCCAAATAAGCTAAGAGCCTACTTAAATAGGTTATAGCAAGCACTAACTTACAAGAAAGTACCAACTCTCTAAGTGACTCAACACCAACTATACCATCTCTATATTTTTATCACCTTATTAACATTTTGTTGCTTTATCAAAAATGATGACCATCTTTCTATCCTTCTTCTCTTGATCACTCTTCAAACTACATGTTATGCTTCTTCACTCATCAATCTTCTTCACCTTGATATAGCCATGTAAAATTTGAATTTCATTGCGAGACACCAAAAATACACTCCCCCATCTTCATTTAATTATCCCGTTCACATTCGTAATACATCACTAATTACATTAATACCCCATACCTCCCCCATTTTTATTTAATCAATTAAATGTTTCATTATATATGTCATTTAAGTACAATTTTCATATTTTCTAAATTATTCTAATCCACCTAAGTTTCTTTCATAAAATCTATTTAAAATCACTTCTAACTCCCTTATCCCGACACACCTATCATAGGCATTTATAAACTCACCATTATCTTATCAAAATCTTATTTATTTATCATCATTATCACAATAATCTTATATTTGTACTATCCTAAACAAACTTAAGCTAAATTAGATGATGTCTAACTAATTACATCCCTTCCTTGACATGTTCCCAACCACCTCACATCATCACCATTGAAAATAGGAACAAAAATATTGAATTAGCATGAATTTCATATTATTTTCTAACCTAAGCCAAATAGACCAAAATCACTGGTGATTTGGCCAATTGTGAATGATTATTTACACACATTTTCTAGTCTCTTTTAGGGATCATCTTCTCACATTTTTCGAGCTTGAGTTTTCTAACATACTTCATCACTTTATACTTGTAATAAAGTAATCACGTTATTATCCAACATTGTTGTCTAAACACCTTGGGAGCCATTTTGGAGCCAGTGTTAGTCAATATTTTGCTATTCAGCTACAAGCTATGTCAATCTTCTATCAAGGTCAGACATCATTTTATAATTTCATTTCTATATTTAGGTATCTTTATTTGTTCATATGTTATCAATATTATTTAAAATCTTGAAACATCATAATCTCAAATTAATTGGTTAAATCCTTTGTTTTATCGACCTTTATTATTCATCAGTAATCGCTAGCGATTACTAGAATCACCTGCGATTCTTGTCTTCTCTATTTCCCTGTAGCAATCCTCAGATTTCATTCATGAGTTACATTGTATCTCTTTTGGTACTAACATGTCTAGCAAGTATGGATTGTTTAAATGTCAATAGAGGGTTAAGTTCGTGAAATAAATAGCATCAACTCGTTTCCTATCATCCATCATCCATTACACTGGGAGAAATATGACATTCTACATGACCTCGAGTGTGTGTCATCCACTCCACCCCTTTGGATAGTTTACAAAACATATTTGAATCCACTCAATGAATCGTGAAGCCACAAACAAATTTTGGGAAGCCTACTTTGAGGTTCTGCGTATCCGAGCAGATTTGGCCTGGTTTGAGTATCAATATGAAGCTGAATTAGAAGAATTGAGCTCTAAGACTAAATCTAAAGATCAAACTAATTCTGAACACTCATATTCGATTCTGATTTTGACACAAAAGAAGAAGAACCAAAATAAATTTAATAATTCTTTAAGGAAGAGTATATTGAAGATGAGAGTTTAGATTACTCTGGAGAAGAAGAACTAGAAACCACTAGAGAAGAGATTTCTCCATCCTCTGAGAATTCAAATACTGATTTGGATTCTAATTTCTAAGCATAGTTCATATCTATCGTTATTTATTAATTATATGTTTGTAATAAACTTGAAACTTATCACAACATTTACCATTTATTATTTATCATCTATCACATCTTGTTTTTCAATCACTTGATTGTAAAAGTGGATTGACACCCTTGTTAGGAAGTCCTTTGATTTTCAGGGACTAACCTTTTTAAGAAATCTACCTAATATTATATTAATCATATTATTTTTAGTTTTGGTGATTTGTAGGTATTCTCAGAAAGGAGCTTACATATTAGCATATATGAAGTGAAACCATCAATCATCATTCATTTACATTTATGAGTATCACTAAACCCTACCATACTAAGGTTAGTTAAGTTTTATTCTCTTTCTTATTAGGTTAAGTTGAAGAGGTAAGATTTATTCTATACATCTTGGCACGCTTGATGGGACATGTCCTGGTTTCTTTTCTTCATTTCATCAATAAAATAACTTATTTTTTATTTTTCTAGTTCTCTATGTGGAAATCACTTTTGATTGGTTAAATAACCAATGATTTGTCTTTGTGATTTTATTTCCTTGAATTTTTCCTTTTACTTCTTCTTTTCTACTTTTTGTTTTCTGTTTCTCCTAACTTGTTTGCAGGTTGTTGTTTCTAGAGAGCTTATTTTTGAATTTCTGGATTTCTTACTTTAAAATTTGCTAAAATAAAAAAATAGGAGCATTTAGCAGTGAGTCCTAAAAATTTCTTTTTGTTTCTAGTATTGCATTTTGCTTGATTGTCTTCATCGAAAATAATATTTCAATTTCAGTTTTAAAATGAATTGTTCATCCTTCTTGTTTCACATAGAATTAATTAGGAAGGTAATCTATTACATTCACTTTTCTTTCCCCACACACAACCAAACCACTTAAACATAAAACACATTTAAAACAATTCCCACCCAGGTGGATACCTACTTGGATTTGATCACTAAGAGGAGAATTTGACTCGGTGTTCTAGCCAAGTATAATCATCTATCTATCGGTATATATCAACTAAGAAACTAGAACCCTTATCATTGTGGGACAATCAAGTGAGGGGGTAGGCCCCAATACCATGCATGTATTGACAATAGTACATATTTGGGACTCACATACCTTCAGGTATATCAAGGACAACATCCTTAAGAAAACCGAAACCAACCATAGCTTGCAATTTCCTAGGACCTTTATTAACCATTTTACACATTTCACTTTTTGTAATCAAATCAAGAAAATATAAAAATCCATTTTGATTGATTTTTCTTGCTATTTGTAATTCACCCATTTAGTAATTTTCATTTTAAGGTGATTGTGTTTCTTTTGTGTGTTTATTTACAATGGTACAAACAAGACAAAAATCCCACAACCAAACTTTTGAAAACATGTCTCAACCATTATCCACACCCTTGCAAAAAAATTTGCTATCTACTCCATTGTCTACCTTGTTATCTACTCCCTTATCTGCACCATTATAACATCACACTCCCTTATCCTCATCTTTCTCTACACCATTACAACACCAAATACCATTTTCTCAACCAATTATGTCTACTCCTCTATCTGATGCTCAACGAACCTGGAATGAAATAGAAGAACAAGTTAATGAGGAAATGAGACAACGAATCTTAGATTCTTCATGTCAATTTCGTAGTCAAATTTTCCATACAACTAAACAAGAAGAAAATGAACAACCATACTCCCCAACTCACAATCAAAATATTTTGAACTCATCTTTTTTAAAGAGAAGACCTTATTTTCAAAGAAATGTTAGATTCAAACCCCATTTCTCTCAATGCCAATATGATAGCTAGGGGTTTTCAACTCCAACCATTCACACTCAAACCATCCTCAAACATTATGGATCTTTTATCTAGTCCTTTACACCAACTTAAACCAAAACCATCCTCAAACTTTCTTGATCCTTTATATGCATCTTCATAAAAGCTTGAACCTAAACCAACCTCAAGTATCCTCGATCCTCTATCCAATTATTTACCCCCCATTTATTCAAACCAACAATATTAATATGAACCACCACCATATGTCCCTGATCCTTCATCTGGGGTTTCACATCTTATTGATCCAAACTACCAACCTGTCATTCAAAAAATACATTCATATCCACCTTTAAGTCAACTGAAATGTCAAAAGTTGTGTCTTCCATTCCTATTCTTAGTCTTCATATGGTTTCCTCTCAAGACATAACTACCCAACAACATACATCCTCACCGAGCCTTCTATTGGTTCAACACCCCCGCAAAACAATACTAGTGCTTCATCATCTACCCCTCTAATATCCTCGGTTACCCAAAAACCTCCAATGATTTATTTTGTTGCTTTTTTGTTACATCTCAACCAGTTAGTAGTATTCAGAATATCACCATGTCCATTCCAACATCTAGTCCTTTAATCAATACTAGTGTTATCGCCACCACTCACCATGTTTCACAATACATACCACAACCATCACAACCATTAATCTCCATACCACAATCTAATCCTACTCAAAGCATTCCACAACAGGCACCATCTTATGTTGCCTCTATTATACCCTTTCAACAACCACCTCCTTATTCACAACTACACCCTTACCAATATATACAACCTTCACAACCTTTAGCATCACAACAATACATTCCACAACAAAACATTCCTCAACAAAATATTCCTCAAAAAATATTCATCCCCAATAATACATCCCTCAACAAAACATTCCACTCACTTATAATATCCCACACACTGAAATATACCACAAAAAAATGTTCCTTATTAGCAAAATGTTCCTCAATAGAACATTCCTTATCAATAGAAAATACCTCAACAGTACCAAATGTACTCATAACCTAGCTAGTTTTCATTTCAACCTAGTTCATCCTCCCAAAAACCAGCACAAATTTATCCCCTTCAAGCCCTCATGAATCATATATCTAGTCCTGGAAGTAACCTCATATGCACCCAAAAATCTTCTCTCTTATGATCAAATCTGTAATGAACCTATCCATCCCCATCTCCGTGCATAACTCATATCCACCTATTTGGAAACTTCAAAAATTTATTAAATTATATAGCAAGGAAGATCCTCAACAACATATTCGTTCTTTTTCCCCATTTTCTATCTAATAGCCCATGATCAAGACCTCATGTTGAGGACTTTTCCCATGTCCTCGTCGGTCCTGTGTTGGACTGGTACAATAGCATTCCACAATACTCCCTTTTCTCCTTTGCATAACTCACATAATTTTTCTTAGAACACTTCTCTATAAACATATCCTACAAAGTCACTATCAATGACCTTTATGCTATCAAACAGTTTGAGGATGAATCCATTGCTGATTTTGTTGCCCGCTGGAGGGGTACAATCAATCAATTATCATTTTCATTACCACAAGATAAATTGATTGATGTTTTCTATCAATCATGTGCTAAAAATATTTCGTCAACATTACAAATTCAATCATTCTAGACTTTCAATGAAGCTTTTACCATGGCCCATAAATTAGAACTATGAGCTCTAGAAGACGGTGAGTTAAGCTTCATCCTAAGAAACCATGAACTGAGTTTCCATCTAATTCATCCTCTAGTCCCAACAAATCCAAATCAGTTGTTAATGCCATAGTAGTCAAATCCGCTCCTAAGGAAAATCCCACTACCAAACATTCTCGTCCACAACATAATTACACACCAATAGGAGAAACTTATAACGTGGTCTTTGATAAATTACTCGTTACAAATATGATAACTCTCCCACCTATCTAACCCATTGATACATTTGTATCTAAGCCCTCTTGGTATCAAGATAATGACTATTATAAATACCATAGGGTCAAAGGACATGACATTGAAAGGTGTCGTACGTTTCGCAATGTTCTTCAAGACTTGATTGACAAGGGTGAACTTCACTTGGATAATCCAAATGCACCCCCAAATCAAAACCTTGACATATTCAAGCAACCCTTTCCAAATCATCCCCCATCCACTGATCAAACACTAATTTTTTTTCATTCTCACCACACCATTAACACCATTACTAAAATGTTACCCATTCCCAAATCAATATCAACATCTACTAAATCAATATCTACTAATCAAACATATTGAACCAATATCCACATCTACTAAATCAACAACCATACCTACTATAAAAATATCCAACTCCGCACAACCAATAACAACAATACCCATTAAACCTAAATATGTATCTACCGAATCCCCATCTGCTATCAACATTACTAAAACTATCTTTCCATCCTCATCACATGTTATTACCAAATCTATCCCTCCACCAATCATATCCTCTAGTATAGTTACACCCACAACTACACCTTCATTTACAAATATAACTATGATACCTCTTGAAATGTTTATGACACAAACACCTCCACCTAAGGAAATTACAAGCCACATTTTCCTCCACCTATAAAATCAATTATCTCTACATCAACCAATCCCAAAACTACAAAATCCACAAGTCATTTGGATCTCATCAATCGCATTATTCAAACCCCCTTCCTTCATCAACAATTTCCTCTACATCCATACCTAGCTCATCCAAAACCACGAAAGGACCTCACAAACAAGGTATTATCTAAGTTTTCAAAAGTCCTTATACTTTTCTTCAACCATATTCATTCTCATGGTCCTATAAAATCCTCATTTATAAATTATAAAAGAGGGGATTTTTTTAGACAAAATGTTCTCTATTCTAAATTTACATAATTTAGAACACACATTATTTTTCTAATCCATCACATAATAAAAAACCATATGTAACTGTAATGACTTGGTTTTATACCGATCTCTCATTTCATGACTCGGTTAAAAACCGATCTCTCATGTTAACTTTTTCTTGTGTATACAAATTATACTTTACTTTCCTTAGCCTTTATGCGTCATGCAAGTGTTTGTTATCTAAGCTTCATATATGATTTTTTATTATTGATACTCATATGAAATATCACAACCTTAGACTAGGTGACATAAGACAATGCAACCAACAACTTGCGATACTTTGGCCAAAGTTTTAAACATGTTTACCATGCTTACATTCCTAGACGACATACTCATCATAGGGAATATGTCTTTCACCCCACTTATTCTTTTATCTAGATTAGTCTTCCTTGACTTCCATCAACCTATTCCGAATCAAAGTTCCACACTAAAAAGGGATGGCTCATATACCCTAGTGTTGTAGTCTACTTGTGGTGACTAAGGGTAAGTAGACATACTCAAATCAACTTACATTGATTCGAGTGTGTTTATTCACCCTAAGTCAACACGAGTTGACTACTACACTTGATTATATGCCTATCTCAGTTTAGAGTATAACTATGAACTAGAATCCCACTTATGATAATTGAGTTAGAAGAGATGAGTAGGATAATGAGGCATAACGGTTGCTTCATTGTATCCACTTAATGAATTTCATCATTAAGTGGGTACAAGCAAGCAACATTCATACTGCAATAGCCCACTAAGTACTTATAACATGACTTTCATACTTAAAGAGTCTTGATTAATTAACCTTCACTAGATAATTAATTTAATTTACATAATACACACATACTTAAGGGATCAACTACGTTTGAAATGATATTTCCTTTATTAAGGGTATCATAATGTACCCTTTCAACAATTAAATGCATGTAGATCAAATCTGCATTAAGTTAGGAATTCTTAATTAATCAACAATTGTTCATTTGATTCCCTTAACTCAATCAGACTTAATGATGAAGATCATCATCTAGTCTTCCTTTGAAATTTGTCTAGTAGTACGCATATGCAAACTTAAGGATTGACTTAATGATTTCCTTTTCATTAATTTTCCATTCTTATTTTATTTCAAGTAACTTCTCTCATTTCCATTTGTTGGTTCATGTAAGAAATAAATCACTTTCTTTTTCAACATAAGAAGTTCAACTTATCACTATAAGTTATGATCATAATTGTATTCTAATTAATCTTTCACATTGTTAAATGTTGATTCAAAAGTAAATGGATTTAATACCCAACAATTTTGATTTAATCATTCACATAGATAAAATTCATATCCTTGTCCATTATAATTCAGATAAGTAAATTCTTTCTTTATCTAATTAGGATCCTATAGATTCATTCACAAGTTCCAAACACACTTGTTTGGTTTAATCACGATAAGGAATACACTACTTACTGCATGTCAGTAATATACTATCCTCTTGGTCATAGTACTTAACTATATCATAATTAATATTTAAGTAGTTTACAAGGTTAGTTTAGAATAAGGATCTCATTAAATAGTTCCACTTTTATTCCTCTACTAATCCCCAAGTTTATCTACTTTTTCTTATATAATTTGACATGGATATATATATATATATATATCAAAACATCATAGAATCAAAACTAAGACATTCTTCATACAACTCTTAACCAAACAACTAGTCAATTTGTCAAGGAAGAATTTGATTACTCAAAAGCTATAAGTGTTTCATAAACATTACCATCAAAAATAATATCATTTTCCAACTATTACAATTGTATAATGGCACAAGGCCTTCATGAATCATAACAAAATCCTTTCATAACTTTAACAATTTTGAATATCCAAATAATCGAACATCATCAAAAAATAAATGCAATTTCCTATAAGTCTTTCTCCTTTCACTTTTCATGAAATCCATTTGCACATTGTTAGCATGTGTCAGTTCACAAGAACTAAGCATGATAAGATCTAACACATTAGAACAACATGCTACTATCTATCAATTTCATAAAAATAATCCTTCTATTTAATGAAATTGTTCTAAGTTCCCTATTTTGGTAACTTAAAGAAAGCATGCCAAAAATCCACAATGCCATTTTAGGAAAAGAAGTCTATGTACCCTTTTTATGAACCTTTTTCCCAAATATGTCAAAGGTTAGATTTCATTTGAGTTAGAATCATTGGTTCCATAATCAAACAAGAATGACAATCATTTTGATATTTCAATCAGGTAATCCTATGGATTACGTGATTAAAATTCAAAACTCAATCTACTCCACAATAATCTATTCAACCATCAAATAACTTCATATTGTAAAATAATGGTATTGAAAACATTTTAAGTAACAAACCAAACATTTCTTGACAGCTGAGCCACATGATATACCTATTAAATATTTCTTATCAAAAATAGATAATGCCATAATTACCCAATTATCCAATCATCAAATATCACAACAATCAAATGTAAGGTCAATAGATCCATGTATCCTAACACAACAATCACGTTATTTCATTTATTACCAATCAAAAAATTATTTTCCTAGGCTATACTAATTTATACTTAGTCAATATGAAACAAACAACTGTCTGAAAATAATATGATATCAAATGAGAAGAACCTAGTCACTTTCAAATCGATGCTCTACGTCTGAACTCAAAACAAACCCAAATCAGGACTATTACACCACTGGTTATAGTGGGTCCTCTACAAGTATACTTTCCACAATCTATGACCATAAGATCATAAATCTAGATGGAAAAGGAAAACAATAATAAGATACATGAGTACATTTCTTCAGCGATAGTCATCCTCATATAGAGGTACGTTCTACATCTACAATCATCTAAATTCAAGATAAATCTACTCCTTTAAGTTCGAGATACAAAAACACTCTCAGAAGTAATATTGACGTAGAGGTCGATAAAACTTTTCCAACAACCCAGACCACAGAGACCCAACTGGGTTTACCAAATAAATACCATTCATCTTAACCCAACTGGTGAGACTTAAGGATTCAAAAAAAGAAGAGCCAAAATAAACAAGGGTTATAGTTTCAATAACAACCCATCTTAACACCATGCTCCCCAGTGGGATTTCCTTTAAATAAGAAACAAAAATAGACCCAGTATGCCCATGGAGGGTTTTATAAATGATTTTGTTTACTTAAGTTTGCATCGTGAGGCTTCAATTAAATGGTCAAAATGACCAAACCAGATACTTACAAAAGAGAATGCTTGGGAAGATAACAAGTCTCAATATTAAATAACTTTATAACCAACAAGGTAATGACCTCAAAATGATTCCTTCCCAAAAACTGAAAGGATTCCCATAGACCTAGATAAAACTTTAAGCAACCATCATAAAGCTTAATTTCACAGGGTCGTTGAAATGACCATATCCTTTTATGCTAAGGAAATGATAAGATTCGACAATGGACGATGCATACAGAAGCAAGATAACATAGAGTCATAACAACACATAATCACATACTATTAATGTAAATAGATTCATCCACAACCATCTCACAATATTCCCAAAGATAATATTTATAAAAAGATAGATTAGATCCACATAGATAGACTATGGTTTCCATAACCATTTAAAAATCAAAACCAGAGAGATACAACAACCATACATTTTCAACCACAAACATCAACTCAGAAGCAATATCATAAATATGAGAAGAGTTATTTTAATGAGATTGATAAACACAACAAAAATCATAATGGGTTAGAGCCTATCATGCCTAGTAGTGCTTGCAAAACCCTTCTCCACGTTTTCAAACCCTTCTGCAAGATTTTGCAATAGATTCCTTGAAAACTTCTTAACAGACCCAACCGGAACCTCCTCATTCCTTCATCCTTAATTTTTATAACCTCTACATTAATTTCTTCCACTATTTCTACCATGTAATGGAAATTTTGCAAATACAATGAAGGTGAACTAACAGTTTGAAAAATGGAAAAACCACATGCAAAGCCTTAGAGCTGAGATGTTGAAATGCAAAACAAGACCAACCTTTTCCTTTTTCCCCCAAACCATCTTGTTACTTCCAAGGTGGTATTCATGCTCGTTTAAAGACCAATTAATTCCTAGATGGTTTGACAGTCCTCCCAAAATATCCGCCAACCACTAGACAACTATAACAATAACTAGCAATTGATATACATGCAAAATTTCATAATTAACCAACTAGGAGTTAAGTTCCCACAAAGTCTGTCTTGGCTACCTCCAAAAATGGCGTAGAAGTGTATTGAATGTAATTCAATTCCTTAGTAATGTGGGTTGGCACCCAAAGCCACACTCTAACCCTTAGGTTTATGTAACCCAAGTCAAAGTCTAGGTTAGGTTTAAGTCCCACATAGGTTTAGGTCCAATTCCTTTTAATAGTGTCATCCTAAGTATAGATTAGGATATTTAATAGTTAATCAGGGAGGTGTAGGAATTAGGATTCCACTTCCACAAATATGCCCATTAATTTATGAGATTAGGGAAAAACATCTAATAAAGATAGGTTTAAAATTCTTAACACCTTAGTGTAGTTTTGATAAGGTTCTTAGCTAATATATATGTTAGCCAAATTATTTAACAAGAACAATACTAACATACACTAAAATTCCAAAGTAATAGATTTAGCTACAAGAATTTATTCATGGAATGCTTCTAAGTACTTTAATGACATTAGTTCATAGGAGCCTGAATGGGATGACATTCTTGTAATGAGACAAAGTCAATCTTAGACTTTAATAAAATGATCGTACCACTTATCGATCGAAGGCATGCCTTGGATCACTAGAATTGATCCAAGGTATGACTATCATTTTTCCTAGATGTGAATAGATTACAGTTCATATTAAATAATGAAACTTAAGTATCTTACTAGCATAGTCCATAGGAATGAAATTACCTCAGTTACCTGATTAAAACAGATTATACCTGTAACATAGCTTAATGAACATATGGTTAAAAAATACCATATTAACATAATTCTATTACAGTAAGATTTTAGATGAGTTAAAAAGGTAAACCATTTATTCAACAAAAAACATGACCAATCTATCAAGAGAGTAACCCATCTCAAAACTAAATTCATATATCAATGTTTGCAAATTAAATAAGTTGGTTATGATATCCTTCATGACAGAGGCATTACATACCTCCCCCCTAAAAAGCATCATCGTCCCGATGATTAACTTAGTCCACATGAATTTTAAGATCATAGGAATAAATATAACTTATTCATTCATCAAAATTCATAAACAGATATAATTTTTGTAGGAATTTTAAGTTTCCTTAAAATTATTACAACATCACTTTAATTTCCTTGTTCATACTGAAATGATTATTTTCCCAAACTGGAAAAATTACTGATAGTTTTTAGACTTAAAAGTCAAATATCATGAAAAATCAGAATTAATCTTGTTCAAAAAGTTGAGGAAAAGCATTCTTTATGTCCTCAATATTTTCCCAAGTTGCACTTTCTTCACTGAACTGGTCCCACTAGACCTTACATTGGCTTATTTCATGATTTTGTAAGTGCAAATTACATGTTTCTAGCACCTGGATGGGTTCAACCATGATTCTTCCTGGGTCTTAGACCTACAAGGAATTCCAATTTAATACATGTGATAAATCATAAACTTATTTTTAAGAAAAGAAATATGAAAACATCATGCATTCATGACAATCGGGAGGTAATGCTAAGAGATAAGATACATGGCTAATCACTTCTACAATTTCAAAAGGACCCACATAACGAGGTGATAACTTGGTTGCTTTTGCTAAAAGTAATTGAACTCTTTTTAGGCTTAACACGTAAAAAGACATTTTCACCAATTTCAAATTTCCTATGAACCATTTTTAGATCTACATAACTTTTCTACCTATCAGCAGCTTCCTTTAAACATTCACAAATTAATTTTACTTGTTGTTCCATTTCAGTGAGCATTTCAGGTCCAATTACCTCTCTATCTTCAATGTTATCCCAACTAACAGGGGTTCTACACTTCCGTCCGTACAATGCTTCGAATGGTGCCATCTTAAGAGAGGAATGATAAGTATTATTGTATGTAAATTCCACTAAAGGAAGGTATTCTTCCCATTTATACTGTTGATCCATATATACATTCTCAACATATCTTCCATTACCTGATTTACTCTTTTTGTTTGCCCATCTGTTTTCGGATGATATGCAGAACTAAAATTCAGCTTCGTTCCCAAAGCTACATTTAGTGTTTGCCAAAAACGTGAAGTCATTCTTAGATCTCTATTATAAATAATCAATTCAAGTACACCATGTAATCTAAAAATTTCATGAACAATTTTTTTAAGAATAGGTGAATCATCTTTTAAATTTCCAACAATGAAATGAGCTACCTTTGTTAACTTGTCAACCACAACTAAAATAACATCATGCTTATTTTTAGACATAGGAAGTCCCTGAACAAATCCATACTAATTACTTGCCACTTATATTGTTGTATGCTATGTAGATATAATAAACCAACTAGATGCATATGTTCAGCCTTAACTCGCTGACATTCCAGACAATGTGAGACAAATTTAGTTATGTATTTCTTCATCCCTTTCCAAAAATATTGTTGTTTTACATCAACAAGCATTTTTGTAACTCGAGATGTCTTGAGTAAGGAGAGTTATGAAATTCAATCATAAATTTACTCCTTAACTCATTTTCTGAGGGTACATACACCCAATGTTCATACCTTAAGATTCCTTCATTATCAAAATTGAAACCTTTGTATCTAGCATCATTAGGATCTATAATAAGCATTGTTTTTACTTGTTGAAAATACAAATCAGAATTCATGGCATTCTTAACTTCATCCTTAAACTGAGTTCTCAAAGTTACAAGTGTGGAAATATGTTTCCTATGAATTAGTGCATCTGCCACTCTATTTTCTTTACCTTTAATGTAACTTATGTCAAAATCATATTGTGACAAAAATCTAACCATCTTCATTGTCTTACATTCAGATTTGGCTAAGTGAAAATATACTTCAGCCCAAGGTGGTCAGTTTTTAACTCAAAAGGTCTACCTAAGAGATAATGTCTCCATACTTGAAGTGCATGAACTATGACATCAAGCTCTAAATCATGGGTAGTATAATTCAACTCATGTAACTTGAACTTCTTGCTTTCATAATCTATGACATGATCATTCTAAAGTAATATACCTCCCAAACCTTCTCTGAAAGCATCTATAACTACTGTAAAGCTTCCATTTGGATCCTAAAAAGTAATAGGTCTCGAAGTTAGTTGTTATTTTATAGTTTTAAATGTTTCTTCGAATTTATCAGTCCATGCAAAATTTGTATCCCTCTTTTGTAACAAATTAATTGGGGCAACAACTTTTTAAAAGTCCTTAACAAATTTATTGTAATATCTTGTAAGCCCCATGAAACTTCTAACTTCATGTACGTTCCTAGGTGTTGGCCATTTAATTGTGGCAAAAATATTTGATGGATCCATAGATATTCCATCTTTACTTATGACATGACCCAAATAATGTACTTTTGTTTCATAAAAGGAACATTTTGACAATTTACCATACAGTTTTCTCTTCCTCAAAATTTCAAGTACAATCCTTAAATGCTCATTGTGTTCTTCTATGCTTTTAGAATAGATAAGAATATCATCTAGGAATACAAGCAATTTTTTTCCAAGTATTCCTAAAATATATTGTTCATCAAATTCATAAAATATGCAGGTGCATTTGTCAAACCAAAAGGTAAAACAATGAATTCATAATGTCCATACCTTGTTCTAAAAGTTGTTTTATGAATATCCTCATCCTTAATTCTCAATTGATGATATCCAGATCAAAGATCTATCTTTGAATAAAATAATTCTCCACACATCTAATCAAACAGGTCATCAATCCTAAGAAGAGAATATCTATTTTTGATTGTTGCATTATTTAATCTTGTTATCCAAAATTCACCCCTGTGGTAAATTTTGATAACATGCATTAAATACTCAAGTCCTAAAAGTGCAGATAGATTGATTTAAGGCAAAAATCATGTTTCTAGGGTCCCCTCGGATTTTTTCTAACTCTCTGTCCAAGGAGAAAAGAAAGTTCTAAAAAGGGTGAAAAAGTTGTAAAAACAAGCTTGGAACAGAAAAAAATCATGAAAAGCAGCTAAGTCCTAGTCCAGCAAGACTAGGACGGTTGGGACGTCAAGGTGCGAATCGGTTGAAAGGCCGCAAGGAAGTCCACGTAGCTAAGGGACATCGGGGATGTGGGAATGTGCGGGACGCGAAAGGGTGAACCGGCCGAAGGTAAAAGCAAAATTGACTAACTGCTGTGCAGAACAGGCTGGGACATCTGGGCTGTGAGGACGCAAAGGACGCGAACCACCTGGATCAGCCAAAATAGAGAACTTTAACACTGGGACAGTTGGGACATAGGGACATGTGGGATGCGGAGAGCCGAAGGAGCCGAGAGCCAATCAAATAATGCCATGTGTCTTCACCTCAAAGAGGGACAGGGAAGCCCGAATCGGGCGGATCGAAGGAATTTGTCCTAGACAGTTCGGGACAACTAGGACAAAGGGATGCGAGGGACGCGAAAAGCCGGCAGGCCCGCGGACGAATCAGGAAATGCCACGTGTCACAAGGGAAAACGTCCAAAATTTCAAAGGGCAAGGTTTGAAGCGTTGGCCTGAGCCAATAAAAAGAGGACACATGTCCTAAGGAGAAGGGGAGTGTGGAGCTCAGGGGAGGAATTAGAGAATTTGGCAAAAGTTTTGGCCAAAAACTAAAAGCTAAAGGATGACCCCGCGCCCCTGTCCTCCAACCAGATCATGCCATGTGTCCTAAGTGGTGGGGACGCTGGGAAAAAATGGGAAATTTTCCAAAATTACAAAAAGTCAAAACTTTCAAGAAAAACCGCGGGTAAGGGAAGGAGAGAGAAATTTCTCATCCAATCGGCCCGACACATGTCGTCAGGGTGGCGGAGCACGGGAAAAAATTTCAAAACCCATTTTTGCCCTGTTTTGTGCATTAAATCTTCAAATCGCCATATCTTTCGATCCGAGCTCAGATTTACACATTCTTTATATCATTGGAAAGATTATAAAATTCTCTACATGATTCCAAGGTCAATCTTGAGTTTTGGTTTAGTCTAGAGAGAGAAAGTTAAGAAACAGCTCTGATGCGTGTTCATGGCCAGAAATGACATTTTAGCGACCAAATTTAATGCAGAATGGGTCGCATTCTCCTCCAATTCAGTCAAAAATGACAGGGTATGGGTTTGTAAGGTCCTCCATGCTGATTTAATGCATTTGTAGTCAATGAGGAATGGGCTCCCACGTTTTGTATGTTTTCTCTCTCCTGGGCTCGACCCATGTAATGTAAAAGCCAGATTTGGCTCATTTTCAAAGGGTGGAACATTTTTTGGCATAGCAGACTTCTTCTTTCACCTCCAGTAAGTGATTGTTGCAAGAATCAGACCTCTTCAAATATTGTAATATTTTTTTACCTCTCTAAGGTTGTAATGCAGTGGTTCTGACATCGGAAATGATAATTCAAGCTTTGTGAATGGGTTTCAACTTTGTATTATTTTCTTCATTCCAGATCCTAAATTATATCTTATCACCTATGTATGTTTTATATTGCAATCTTTGGTTTGTGTCTATTTGCATGAAAAAATATTCACCACTCCTTTTGGTGCATCACCACCTTTAGTTAGTTTCAATTTTTGCATTTCTATCCCTGTCTCCTTACATTTAGAGTAGGATTAGGATCTAAACCTTTGTAGTTGTGTAAGCATTAGATCTAATCAGAGGAGTTTGAGGAACCAGCCTCTAATCTGGAGATTCCTCTCTTATTTTAACAAGTCCCACACTTGGAGAGAGGTTTCCATGTTGTGTAATCACACTGGATGCTAGAGTGGTCAAACTAGAAATCTGATCAACATCCAAGGGTGCTGTGATTTTGCTCTAACAGTTTTGGCACGCCTGGTGGGACCTAGAGGTCTCATTTTTATTGCAGAAAAGTTGATGTGCATCTGCTGCAATTTTCTTGCTTGAAAAGAGCTATTATTTACATATTTGGTGACTCCAAGGGAAAGAATCAACTGGTTTCAGAAGTGCAGGCCTGAAAACTCATGAGAAGAATCACCACAAGGTCAAGAGTTGGAGAAGAAGAAGTGTTGTTTGAATACCTGCAATTATCTCCAAGAAGAAGGAAAAGAGGAAGAAGGATTCAAAGGTCTCCATCTCCACCAAACAAAACCCTCTCAACTCCTCCACCTGGTAGGCCTTTCATTCAGTCAACAAGGGTTTTAAGACCAATTAGAATGGCACAAAACAACCCCTACATCAACTTCATAGGAAACAGCCCACTTGCCCTCAATGCACAACATCCAATTCCTATTGCAGCCTTGAAGAACATTCCCTACTTCACTGGAGAAAATCAGACTACTCCAGGTGATCATGTTAAAGATATTGCTAACCTTTGTGCAATTCATGAAATCAATGAGATGCAAGTGGCTGTCAAGTTACTGGCATCTTCATTCAAGGGTAAAGCATTGCAATGGTTTAGAAGCCTTGGAGCTAGTTCTATCACAAATTGGAATCAGCTGTGTATAGCACTTCATGAGAAATTTGGAGAGAAGGGAGACAACTTGTCTCTTTTGGAGCAGCTGACCGATTTCAACTTCAGATTTCAAAAGACTTGGGAGAGAATTCCATGGCAACAAAGCCAACAAAGAGAAGGTGCTTTTCTCTACTATCTCAAAGCTCTAAATTCTGATATTTCTATGTTGATTCAATCCATGGGAGGCATAACTATCCCTATGGCTTATAGCATTGCCATTAGGGCTGAAAATTGTTTGATCCAAGCTGGAAAACTTGCCCCTATACCTCCCATGCCATTGTTTCCAAGTTTAGAGAGCCCAAACACCAATCAAGCACCTAATTTGGCTCCTTCTCCCACTCCTAGAAATCAGAGTTCAAATGAAGCTTCCACTTCATCTCCAAGTGCCCCAAATGAGCTTCAAGAGGTCATGAAGCAATTGCAAAACCTAGGCAATGAGTTGGTTACTCTCAAGAGGAAACAAGCCCAAGGTTTTAGACCTTCTTATCAACCCCAAACCTAACAGAAACCATACCAACCACAAACCCCACCTAACCCAGCTGCAAATATGAATCAA
Source organism: Taxus wallichiana var. yunnanensis (assembly GCA_018340775.1). Taxonomy (NCBI): domain Eukaryota; kingdom Viridiplantae; phylum Streptophyta; class Pinopsida; order Cupressales; family Taxaceae; genus Taxus; species Taxus wallichiana. Next base: position 119,893,303 of record CM031238.1, read on the forward strand.
ACAAGGCCTCCTGCCAATAGACCATTTCAGCCCTATAATCCAAATGCCATATCTGCCTCTAAGACATTGGTGCCAACATAAAACAACATTGCCCAGAGTATGATTGGTGTTTTCCATGCAATGAGCCTCATAACCAATCCATGTACTTCAATGGTGCTTTGAATCAAGCATTGATGGTGACAACTATCTTGGTGTGGAGGGTGAGGGTAGTTAAGGAAACAACCAACAACAAGAAACATTCCAACAACAATCAGCCCCCAATGACACCACATTGGCAACCGGCAAGTAGAAGATTTCGTGGCATGAATCCGGTAGTTTCTCAATGTG
>CM031238.1:119893729-120056343 GCA_018340775.1 Taxus wallichiana var. yunnanensis
CTGGAGGAGCATGCACTCTTGAGGACCACATTTAGACACTTGGTGATGGATCGAGAGGCCGCGGAGGAGAATGAGTTGGCGGATCAAAGAAGGATATATATACAAGTGCCTGCAGAAGTAAAAAGACACACTTGACATATAGAGAAAGGGTGGAGCTCTATAGAAATACTGCAAGGACTCTGCTAGTTTGGGAAAATAAGGGTAGGAAAGAATGTATCAAGGGTTGGGAATTATAAATTTTCTTTTGTAGGCCTAGTTATATGAGTCCAATTATAATGCATGACTACGGTCTGCCTTTCTGTGACATTTTGTAATGGCCTAATGAATGTAATAAGGTTACCAGTTGATATGAATATGAGCATTAATGGTTCTGATACATACATCCTTCTTCATAGTTCTTTCTCATTTATGTTTATGAACTAGTATGAATGCTTGTATGATTTCCTTTCTGTATTGGTGTAATTTCTTTTATCTGTTAAAGTACTTTATGTTTGGAATAACTGCAAGGATCTAGAAGCCGTTAAGCTCTATGGTGCTTGTATGTCTTATTTCCTTTCAAAATCTCTCACTCAGATCATAGATGATGTTTCCCATTAAACTCACATAAAAGAGAGACTCGGCACCCACGCGTGCCTCGGGTGAGCACCCCAGTGCCCATTGGGTGATAGGCCGACATGCATGGGATTTCTTTCCTTTGTGATGGGGGTAAAAATGACTACATCTTGGTTCCATTTTGGGACCTCTTTTCAAAGTTGTAGTGGGAAATGGCATACATCATGATCTGGGTAATGAGTAATGACAGAACGTTTAACTCTGGAAAGTGTTGAATCATGGTTCAAGAGCACGGAGGATGAATTTTCTCAGAGATTCAACACTTGGACCTGAATTTAATGCACGTAGGTGGGTAGAAGAGAACCTCTACCATGATTTATATGAAACATTTTTCTGTTGCTTCCCAGTAGAACTGTATGAATGGCTCTCAACATATGCATCTAGATCAAGCTGGTATTATAGATCATGTGTGGACCCAAGAAGAATACCAGAGGCTGCAGGATGTAGATCTGATGTGGACTCATGTTGTGGATCATTGGTGGAAGGGTGTGTTGGCTAGCTACACTCTGGAGTATGCTATTTCCACATATTCTTGTCTAGAAGTTGTTGAGTTTGAATTTTGTAGGAGCCCAGAGGATCATTTCTGTGTTATCCCTCTGGAAATGAAGATCTTGATTGTTACTTTGAGTTTAGAGGCATTTCCAATGGCCGGCTAAACCATTCTGAGCATTGGGTGAGGAAGCTAGGGTGGAGGAAGATGGCAGATATTACGATGGAGAAAGAAAGGGAGGAGAGATGGCTCAAGTATAGTGAAGCATGTGAAAGGGAGATTTTTAGATGATGTGAGGCTACAAGTGTGATGGATCTATGGAGGTAGACGTTGCGGGAAGGAGTTGAGGTTCACGTGGAGGACATGGAACTGAGCAATCTGTCTATGCTACCCCATCTTGGCAAGCACGTAAGAGAGACCCCTTGGCTTCTGATGAGAGTTCATCATGCGAGAGAGAAAGATTCATTGGCACATATCTAAACCCACCCAGTGACCAAACCCTAGGCACTTGGTTTTCCAGATCAAGGAAGGAGTATCATTGACCCAGTTGGTATCAATGGAAGTGACAGATCTATGCACCTAGGAGATACAATTTTTTAGTTCCCACTTCTATGGCTACACATATTCCAGTATTTGGAGGAGTCTTTGGACAAGGAGAAAGTATACAAGCCTTTGGTCTCATCATTAGGAGTGGCGGGGTACAATAGTGGTAGTGGGGCATTATCACAGACCATCGGTGCACATAGTTCAGTGGAACCTTGGGGACACTTGGCATGACTACTACAGGACCTAGTGGTTCTGGTGGATCTGGTGGGTCAGGAGGAACAGGACCTAGTGGACCTAGTGGTTCTGGTGGATCTGGTGGCTCAGGAGGCACAGGACCTGGTGGACTGGTGGATCCGGTGGTGGAGGAAACACCTTGGAGGGAACCAGGCTCTGGCTCAGGAGGACAAGGGCCCCAACCACCCCCTCAAGTCTTCTTTGAGATGTCTTTACATTTTCCATAGATTACAAAGGTATTGAAGATGCTTTGCAGAACATGTTCACAAGTGTGAGCTACTATGGCATGCAAAGGGATCACAACCTCGGAGTGGAAGGCTAGTCAGTTTGCAATGACGTTGTAGGGGTGTGCACATAGCTGGTATAGGAAATATGACCCTCATCAAATGGTGGTGGATTATACTACTTTAAAGAATGCCTTCTTGGTAGAATTCCACATCCTTGAGTTTGAACAAAAGAGCATCAGCACCCTGAAGGAGATTCAACAGGGAATGGTAGAGAGTGTGTGGGAGTATGATGCACTTTAAAACTCTCTTGTCTAAATTATCATATGATATTCACCCTTCACAACATGCTCAGTGGTTTTTTGGGGGGTTGATCACACCTTTTAGAAGGGCCTTATCTCATAAAAATTCACGAGACCCATGAGGCGTTAGAAGGCTGCTCTACATGTGCGAGGCTTTTGTTAGTAGTGTTGACATTGGTATTAGCCCATTTTTGGAGGCTCAGATTGCTTGCTTATGGCTAAGTAGCTAGAAAATTTATCTACAACTCATCCCATGAGACTCACAGTGGTTTATGGTGTACATATTGTGAAGTAGAGGGGCATGTCAAGGATAGTTTCCCCAGAGGACAGTACACGCCATGATAGTAGACTATGAGATTTTCATGGGGACCATGATGCAAGTAGATGCCCCTTGTTACAATGTGCAATTCGAAGAATGTGTCTTGCTATTGTAAGATCTACACCTCTACAACCCATGATACTAAGGATTGTAGGCTTATTGATCAGATCCATGAGGCCATTGATCATGGGGTGCACCAGACCAACATTGCCAATAGTTCTAAAGGTGATGATCACCATTATGAGGAGCACACATGGAGGCACATGGAAGGGGATTTCATGGAGGATTCCATGGTCATGGTAACCATGGAGGAAGAAGTGAGTTCCCATGTGGAACTATTTTAATTGTGGGTCTATAGAGCATTACAAATGAGAGTTCCCAGACCTATTGCAGTGCTCATGGTGTGGGAAGAAACACAAGTATGAGGAGTGCCCTGAGTTATTTGAGCACATGAATCAACAACAAATGAAAAGACAAAGGACGCTTGCAATGGTAAGCATTAAGAAGATAGACACACAATGGATGCCACGGGTAACACGTGATGTAGGCTTGGAACCTATTTTAGTAACAACAAGAGCAGAGGCCACACGTAAAAGGAAATACCAAGGCAGAGGACTCTAGTTTCAAGAGAAGAAGTGGTGCATGGAAAGTACCCAGATCCTGCTCATCAGAAGGAGGTATATCAAGATACCATGGATGTCATTTGAAGTTTACAAGGAGAAATCCAGTGTCTAAAGGAGCAGTCTAGGAGGGAGGAGCAAAGGAGGAAGGTCGAGGCACCAAGAGATGACCTGGATGAGGTCAGGGAAGTATGTAAAATGCTAAGGCAAGAGAATGTTATTCCCTTGCTAGGAGCATGGTTGAGGGAGAAGGTACCACACACTGCCAGAGAAGAGCATGAGAGGTAGGTCTTGCATGTAAACCTTCCCCCTCACAGCCTTGACTATGATAGAGAGATCACATTAAATGCAGTAGTGGATGGATGGCTCTGAGAGTAATATCCTCATTGACATAGGCACGGAGGTCAATGTTCTCACATTGGATGCTTGGCATCAGATGGGAAGGCCTGCATTACAACCATCTTTGAATGTGTTGTATATGGAAAAAAAAACAAAGGAAATGCCCATTGGTGTCTTAAAGATGTGGCTATCACCATTCAGGGAGCTAAGTTTACTGGGGACTTTGAAGTCTTGGCACTCACTGAGGTAGACAATTTCCCAACACTACTTGGGTGCCCATGGTGTTACAAGAACAATGTGGATCTTTGGTTCAACAAAGGGTACATCAGCTTTGAAAATGAGGAGGAGCGAGTCATCATACCCCTGGCTGATGGGAAGTCAACACCCTATACTAACCCTTGGGAGAAGAGGTCCTGGATAGAATATATGTGTGCTCAATCAGGGATCCAGAGATAATCCATCCTACCTGATGGAGTTATCCAGTTTGAAGATGCTCAGTCGGTAAGTGACACCACCAGTCTAGCATGTGATAATTGGGCACATGGGACCTACGAATTGATCAGATGACATTTAAGAGGATCGGTGACAAAGGTGACAAGGCGCACACAGTCAGGTGCCTAGGAGGAAAAGAGCTACCTAAGTACTCAGGAGGGGCCTCCCCTTGAGGTCTTTTTGTAGAGAATGGAAGCTCAGTGGAAGGAAGAAAATGAAAGAAGAGGGATGTTAAGTTACATCCTACTAGGAACTACTATGCACATTGGTGGGTGACACATCGGGATAATCTATTGGAATGGCGTGAAGTGAGAATTTCCTTTTGTGTTCATTTCTCTAGAAGCAATGCACCCACCACCATCAAGGACTACCATGGTAAGGAGCCCTCTTTTTCCATGTCCAAGCCTATGAAAGGACCTGGAGGAAGGCATGAAGCTTTTCCACCATCCCTCTTGGGTGCACAAACTATATTCTACACTACTGGGGTTACGCGCACATGGTACATACATTCTGAGACACACCACCAAATAGGAAATTGGCAAGAACTAGTGGCTGACCTAGTTCAAACATTTGAGTATCAAAGTACCAAGCCATCAGTTGATAAGGCATTGTAGGTTGTTAAGCACCTTACCATGGGGGATAGTGCCATGGCGAGAAGATAGGTTGTTGGACTTGCTTGGTGAACTAGGTTTGGGGAAGCACTTTGAAGAAGAGGAAACAGAGGAGGATCAGTTTGCACACGTGTGTGTGTGAAAAAGGAGAAAGGAAAGCTTGTTTATGTGATTGATGGGGAGGAAGTAGAAATTTTGGATGTTAACCATTCTATAGGGATGCGTGAGGTAGTGGAAAATGTTGATACTCACGTGCACTACCTACCATGAACCTTTAAAAACTAAAAAGGTTAACATCAGCTTAGGAGAAGAACCTAAGGAAGCTATCATTGGAGATTACTAGTCGGAGAAGGAAGTCTCTAAGATCATTGATCTTTTGTGATTTGAAGATTTATTTCCGCGTGGTACCATGAGCTCAAAGGCATCCACCATTCCTTGGGGAAATGAGGATAAAGCTAAAGGATGGTGCATGCCCGGTCAGGAAGAGACCCTACCGGATGAATCCCAATTTACGTGTGAAGGTAAAGGAAGAGATAGAAAAAATGATAGCATCTGGGATCATTGAAGTTGTGGAAGAATCGAAATGGATAAGTCGATGGTAATCAACATCAAGAAGGATGGGTGGATTAGGATCTACATGGATTATAGGGAGCTGAAATGTAGTGTGTGTCATCGATCCTTTTCCAACCCCCTTCATTGAAGAAATTTTGGAGGGAGTCATTGGGCGAAATCTATTCCTTTACGGATGGATTTTTGGGGTACCACCAAGTCTAGATTGCAAAGGAAGACCAGGAGAAGACAACTTTCACCACTTGAATGGGGAAGTTTTGCATACATGGTCATGCCCTTTGGGTTGAAGAATGCACTACTTGTTTTCTCACGCATAGTGGTACAGGCATTCCAGGACTTCATCCACAAATTTCTTCAGGTCTATCTGGATGATTGGATGGTGTATGGGCTAGTAAAAGACCATTGTGATAATTTGAGGCTGATGTTTGAGAGGTGTCGGCAGTTGAGGATATCCCTCAACATTAAAAGTGTGTCTTTTCTACCCCCTTTGGAACGTTATTGGGGCATATCATATGTAAGGAGGGCTTGCTAGTAGATCCTGCCAAAGTTGTTGTGATTGTGGGATTGGGGAACCTACTAGCTAGAGTGCAGTGCGTGGGTTTCTTGGACACACGGGCTACTATCGGAAGTTCATCAAGGGGTATGCCAAGATCACCACCTTTAGAAGAATTTCTCAGACATAAAAGTGCCTTCCATTGGGGAAGGCGCAGCAAAAGGCATTTGATACATTGAAGGATAGGCTTGTCACCACACCTATATTACATTTTCCCTCTTGGGATAAGCCCTTCCATGTTCATGTAGATGCCTCTAGAATGACCATTGGGGTAGTGCTTGCACAACCTAGTGAGGAATTTTGATCATCCCCTATGCTTTGCAAGCAGGAAGTTGACACCAGCAGAAAAAATTATACTACGACCAGTGTGAAGCATTGTCAATGATCTACGTGCTTCACAAGTTTAGACAATATCTGCTGGCAACTCCCTTTGTGTTTTACACCGACCACATGGCATTAAAGTACTTGGTGAACAAGCCCATTCTACAAGGGCACATATGCCGGTGGGTGTTGTTATTTCAAGAATTTGAATTCACGGTAGTTGTGAAGCTGGGAAAAAGTAATGGACCTGATCATTTGTCAAGGATTGATTCAGGGGAGGATGCACAGAGCATTGAAGAGACAATGCCAGATGTGCAACTATTTAGGTTACGGCACACCCCTCAGATTTGGAGGAGATTGTAGTATTTCTAAAAGAAGGTGTGGCACCGAAAGGGATGAAGACATTAGAGAAGAAGAACTAGCCATACACATGCATGCCCTACATGTTGATCAGTGGGGACTTATACAAATTAGGGCATGATGAAGTTTTGCGTAGGTGTGTGCTAGAGCATGAGTGCCTCACCATCATAGAGGAAGCACATGGAGGAAGTGCAGGTGGACATTATGTAGGTGATGCCACCACACGTAAAATATTAATGGCAGGCTTGTGGTGGGAAACTCTTGTATAAGGATTGCAAGGACTATTGTAAAGCATGTGACCACTTTGTCATCAGCATTGGAAAGCCAAGAAGAAGAGATGAAATGCCTTTGTGCCCTATCCCTAGCATTGAACCTTTTGAGAAATGGGCAATAGACTTTGTAGGCCCTATTGCACCAGTAGCACATAGGACTGGATCACACTACATAATCACTTGCATGGACTATTTGACAAGGTGGGTAGAGGCAGCCCCAACTAAAGACTACACAACAACTACAACAACAAGGTTTTTGGGAAAACATTATCACAAGGTATGGATGCCCTTTAAGTTTAACCAGTGATAGGGGTACACATTTCTTGAATGAGACCATGAGGATCTATTAGCAGAGTTCATGGTGGCTCATCACAAGACTACACCTTATCACCCACAAGAAAATGGAACCACAGAAGCATTTAACAAAATATTGAGTCATACCCTGACAAAAATTTGTGATGTCGGAAGACAAGATTGGGATGACAAGGTATCATCATATATTATGGGCTTATAGGACAACTTATAAAAGGCTGAACAAAGCCACACCATTTCAATTGGTGTTTGGCATGGAAGCTATTCTGCCGGTTGAGTTCATGATACCTTCTCTGCGAATAGTGCACATGCAGGAGGGTTGGCTGATGAGCAAGTGCTTGGAAGAGAGAATTGAGGAATTGATGAAGCTAGATGAAAGATGATCACTCACTAGGTGGAGCCAAACAATAGAAAAAGAAAAGCAAAAAAGCATGGCATGATCACCACATTAAAAACAAGAAATTTGAGGTTGGGCAGATGGTCTTACTGTATGATTCTAAGTTTTTGCACCATCTTGGGAAGTTGAAAGTCCATTGGTTGGGTCCCTACACAATCTCGTACATCCTTGATTCGGGTGCATGTGCCAGTTATAAGCACTTGGATGGAATGAAATTTCCTGGACACTTCAATGGGAGTAGGTTGAAGCCCTACTATAAATAAGGCTTCTTGGTGTTTGTAAATAAGGTAGTTTTCTAGATAATTTAGAATTTCCTTTATGCATTTTCCTTTCTTGTATTTCCCTTTCACGTTGTTGTTTTGTTTTGCACCTTGGGCACCGGTAACCTTGTTACTTTTTGAGGTTTTGAATGTAGAGGGCCACACATCATTTAAGTGTGGGGTGGAGAGATGTGAAGGAAAGCATGAGTAAAGTACCAAGGAGGATTATTGAAAATCCCGGTTGAATGGCCTGTTGAAAGAGGTGCATGAAAGAAAAGGTGGAAAAGGATGGTTGGTGTCAAGATAAGGCTACTTTCAGATCCCACGTATATAGAGAAGGAAGAAGTGCATAAACAACACGAGGTAGGTGAGAGAAAAAAATCATGACAGAAGAAGTGCCTTTGGTGCGGTGTGCATGCGCGCGAAGAGTCTCTGTCAAGATGGATTGGTTGCATGCCAGAAGGTTGGGGATTATCCACGTAGGTTGGGCGTGTAAGTTAGGGTGCAAAAGTGAGGCTTTGTTTGAAAAATCCACTTTAAATGTTAAAAGTATGGTGGTAGGTGAAGTAGCATTTAATGCTTAAAAGTGGGAAAAACTATAAGTAAAGGTTTGGACATTTCATTATTCACTTTGTGTATAAGGAGAAAGAAGCAGCTTGTGCATCTTTGCAAACTAGGGCTTCCAGAACTGATCCATGTGAAGAAAAATTTGAAAAGTGTGAGCATGAGTAACTAGTTTGGATTTGCAAACCAGAGAGAAGGGATTTCACGGGCGTAAGAGAAAAAGTGAGAAGGCATTGTTTGTGAAGGAACTATCCCAGTTAGGGTTTGAAGAACTAGGGCACGGGTTTAAGGGGTTTTCTTCACAAGTTTGAGATCTAAGGTTGGAGGGAGTGGAAGAATAGAGTAACAACAAGTGATTGAAGTGATAAGAGAACCTAGAAATGGCACCCAAGAAACTAGTTGGCACACCTAAGAAGGGAAAGGGAAAGGGAAAGCAATAAGAAACTATCACACATACAAATGAAGAGTGGTACACAAAAATGTAGTACCCAGATGGAGTATTGTTGGGAAAGGAGTGGGAGTCCCATTTGAGAAGCATGTCTTGTAAATGATTACAATCATCATTTGAGCACAATCGAGAAGGAGATGGCATTGGAGTTAGTGTGCCCCAACAAATAAAAGGACACCAGAGGGTTTTCCCATCTATGATGATGATGTAAAGGTCAAGTTGGAGAAGTCAGGGTTATTACAACTCTTTGAGTTTCCCTACTTTGGGAAGCTTGAGAGCACCTTTACCAATGGTTGATGTCATGCATGCATGAAGACTACTTCCACTTCATAGGGCACAAGATGCACATTACCCCTCAACTCATTTCACATTTCACAGGCCTCATCTATGAAGGAGATAGTTTGGAGGATGACTTAAGTGACAAAGAGGCAATTAAGGAGACTATCCTTTGCCTATGCATACAAAAAGGGGTCAGGTACTATGATATCATGGACATCAAGGACCAGTGATGAAGATGGCCGCACACCTTGTAACAAAGTTAAATGGCCAGGAGAGATGGACCCAGGTTAACAAGGCATGGTTGCATGTTTGTAGGAAAATTTTAGAGGGCACCATCTACAACTTGTCTACATTCATCATGGATGAGATTATCAGCAAGCGTGAAGGAAGGTGAAAAAATCCTTTTTGGTAATGTCTTGCTAACCATTGTGTTTTCAGAGATTGGAGTACTAGATGCTTTGAAAAATTCATGTGGGAGTACCTTGCTGAGGACCCTTCACCCATGAAGAGATTTGAAAAGTATTCCTGTGACACTATGATGGCCATGCACAAGGCACACTTGGAGAAATGGTATATGTGCTTGAGGAATGCATTTGGGGTGAATGGAGGATTCCCAAACAACTTCCAGTGGCCACCAAGGAGAGGTAGAGTTTTTGTGTACCAACATTTCTACTGGGTAGATTCAAACTAATAGATGAGACATGGAGCCCATGGTGCAAGCTCCCTTTTCCTTCACAGCTCAACACTTCCAAGTGGGAGTGAAACAGGTTCAGAGAATCCAAGAAGTTGAGGTTGGACCTTGGAAATCTAGACCAGGACCATAGGGAAATGCACAAAGGGTTGGTCTACCCCAACAAGCATGTGCATACGTGGAGAGGTACGTGTCACATGAGGTCCAAATGGTGAGACCCATGACCTTTCCCATTGCAGGAGGATCCACGGCACATATACCTCCATATAAGACCCAAAGATGAGAAGGGCACATGTACCTAGAGAATGAGATATCCATACCTAGGACCCAATTGGTAGGAAGAGGCCCATGCCCAGGTGGGAGGAAAAAGAACTAGAGAAGAAAATACCAAGTGTGTGGAAACACAGGTAATAGGTTCCCTTGGGACAAGCACTAGAACTAGTATGTACTCACACAAGAAGAAGTCCATAATCAAAGAGAAGACTCTAGAGCTAGAAAATCCATTAGACAAGGAGTCATCGGAGGAAGAAAAGATAGAGTCACCTACACCAGAATCCCCAGTTAGGAAGAAGTAGAGGGTAGAAGAAGAGACCACCTCGGAAGAAACTGAGAGTTTGGAGAGGTACATAGGTGAAAAGGATGATGATGATGAGGAAGATGGTAGTGAAGAAGATGATCCTGGAAGAGATCAAGAGCCACCCATCTTTGACATGCATGATTCAAAAGAAGAAGGTGGAGAAGAAGAATAGGGGTTCCGTTTCATGCGGCGTAAGGGTAGTCAGGAGGGGGAAGGCACCCAGGACATAGGAAGAAGTGAGGAGGTCGGTGCGCAGAAGCAGAGGACTCCAAGCCTTACACAGGAGATAGATAACCAAACCAAGGTAGAAGAAGAAGAAAGAAGCAAAGATCATTGAGACCTTGGTGGAAGAGGAGTTGGAATGCAACATTGAGCTGGTATTGAATGAGGATAAGGAAGAGAGCATGAAAAAGGACCATGGCAAACACTTGGAGAGGCCCCACTTTGACTTATAGTTATTCCTAAGGGCACGCGCATGGGAGGAAAGTGCATGAGAGGAGGAGAGGCCAGGGATGGGTTATATTAATGACCCCAACAAAGTGTTGCACATGTTCCAGAGCACATAGTTCTAGTAGAGGAGCTCATGGCGATGTCATCTTTTGATAAGGAGGTTGCTTACCCATGGACAAGGAAGATGCTCTCATGGGCATTTGAGTCCCATCTTGATGAGCCAAATTTGAAGTAAGCAATGGGGCAATTATAACATTTCTAGAATCAAAAGGAGACAACCCATTGGTGAATGCTCAACAGCTCTCAGATGAACAACTATGTGCAACACACTCAACAAGGTCTCCATTGAGGTTGAAGCTAGACTCTTTGGGTGAAATGATAAAATCAAAGATCTGGAGGATGAGCTGAAGAAGAAAGAGGAAGAGCTAGCTACGAAGACAAAGGAGCTAAGCCAAGAGAAGTTGATCAATGCCTAGTGGTAGCGAGAGAGTTAAGGGATGAAAAGGCTAGAGTGCGTGAAGTTTACAAAAAGGTGGAGTCCATTACAGATGCCATAGTGTTGAAGCATCCGGACCTAGCACCTACCACGTGGAAGTATGCAAATTCCCTGGAGTGCCTGGAGGACTTAACAAGAGCCCTCACCATGGAGAGAGCAACCACTAGCTTTGGAGTCTGAGAGAGAGGTGGCCACGCGTGCTTAGAAAAGGAGGACAAATTAAAAGTCATGGCACTCATAGTAGAATACAACAAGGTCCATGCTGATGTGAAGATTGCCTCCCGAATGTTGAGGCCACGTCGACAACACGTGGACAGGGACAAAAGTGGCGAGCATGTTGGTCACCAGGGATGAAGTGGAACTTAAAGAGTTCTAGGAGAAAAACAAGGGAAATAGAGTGGAGTGGGAAAATCCTAGCCGAGGTCGAAAATAAATCCGAGGCCATTGAAACCTTAAGAGGTTTAATCAAAAACCGTTAAAGGAACTATACCCATGGATTACATGAAGGATGGATGCGTTGGAGGATGTAGGCAAGGAGTTAGAAAATATTGTTGACACCATGAGCGCACAAGGGGATGGGCTAGGTTTTGAATAGGTGAGCACCTTGGTGGGTGATCTTTTCCGAGAGCAAAAATGAAGTCGATGCTGGAACAAGTTGGAGGCCGACTTACAAAAATATTTTCCTAGTTTATTACAGTGATGCCATCATTGTCCCATTCTTTCTTCTTTCCCAGATTCTTCATCCCCTTATTCTTTTTCCAAGGCGTAAGCCTACTATGATTCCTTATTCATTTAAGAAGTGTTCCCATGGGCGGAGAACAGGCGTAGTGTGGGGTGATGTTGGGCCCCTGAAATATTGGCTAAGTACAAAAGGGCATGTAGGCACATGCAAGGCCTAGTTGAAGAAAGGCACACAAGGAGAAGGCACATAGAAGGGTTTAGGAAAGGGTTTAAGGAAACCCATGGCACACATGTGACAAAGCCAAGGTTCCAGGACTTAGCCATATTGGGAATTTTGGGTAGGATACGAGAAAATGTGACCCGACTATGCATGTGCGGAGTGGATAAGGTGCCATCTTGGTGACAGGTTGGCCCAAGAAGGAATATGCCCTACGGTAGAGGCTTCTAGAAGGACATCATGGCATGAGTGGTGAGCTCAGGCTTGGAGGAGCATGCGCTCTGGAGGACCACATTCAGACACTTGGCGATGGATCTGAGGCCACAGGAGAATGAGTTGGCAGATCAAAGAAGCTATATATACAAGTGCTACTAGAAGTAAAAGACACACCTGAACATATAGAGAAAGGGTGGAGCTCTGCAAAAATACTTGCAAGGACTCTACTGCTAGTTTGGGAAAATAAGGGTAGGAAAGGATGTATCGGGGTTGGGAATTATAAATTTTCTTTTGTAGGGCCTAGTTATATGAGTCTAGTTATAATGCATGACTACGGTCTACCTTTCTGTGACATTCTATAATGGCCTAATGAATGTAATAAGGTTACCAGTTGATATGAATATGAGCATTAATGGTTCTGATACATACATCCTTCTTCATAGTTCTTTCTCATTTATGTTTATGAACTAGTATGAATGCTTGTATGATTTCCTTTCTGTATTGGTGTAATTTCTTTTATCTGTTAAAGTACTTTATGTCTGGAATAACTGCAAGGATCTAGAAGCCATTTTGAGCTCTATGGTGCTTGTATGTCTTATTTCCTTTCAAAATCTCTCACACTCAGATCATAGATGATGTTTCCCATTAACGCATGGGATTTCTTTCCTTTGTGATCTTTCGTGTGAACACGCCATGAGAGAGTTATCCTTTGCAGTGCATTGATAGTTCTTTGGATGTGTGTTATAACGCCTCGCACAAGCCAAGACAAGCTCAATCATTTGAATAGAGAGGGGTGTCCTCTCACTGATCTTGAAAATTCTCCAATGACAATCTTGTCACTTAATAGGCCCTCTTGGTTCTTTTTTTTATCATATGTTCTCTTAGATCTTCCAGTCTAGATGTGCAAACATCATTGTCACCTTCGTATGTGGCAGATAGACTCAAAGGCTGGAAGAGTGGAAATGGGATCAAATATAGTGAATTTTATCTTCATGATGCTTACAATGGTGTTAGAATGCTATGAATAAGGTTTGGTGAAATTTCCAAGTAAATCCAAGAACAATCTATTTTTAGTAGTTTTCTTTTTCCAATTTTCAATTTCTCAGATTTCTTGTCCTCTAAACATGGGGAATTTAATTATGAAGTTTAAATTATTCATTTTGATGACCATTACCACTTTTACACGATTCTCGGGGTTCAGACTTATTATAAATAATAAGTCGAACCATAGAGGTTAGATTGACATTTTTTCACTTCCAAATGTTCCATAAGGAATTCGGCATTGAGGTGTTTTGCAAAATTTTAATTGATTTGGCCCAAAGGAATGAAATGAGAAATTGAAAAATAATATGGAGGTTTATCAGGTTATATATGGGTTCTACAAATGTCGATTATAGCATCAATGTTACTGTTTTATGTTTCCTTCTTTTAGTTTTTGATAAAGAAAGGGACTTGTTCAGAGTTCCAGTGCAAAGATGGAGGTTCATGTGAGAGGCAAGAAATATTATTTGTTTTCTTCAATGGTGGATGCTGAAAATTTTGGAAGAATAATAGTAAAGGAACACATGAGGGGTTTTTAAATGACAAAAATGGATGAAATTGGCTAAGGACAACTTTATACCATCCCCCTTTATTTCTCCTTTTGAAACCTAATTAACTCACCCTAAACCCAACCCAAGTGAAACCACATACTCAAGTTTTTCCCCTTAAAATAGGGAAAAGGGACATGGGGACACTTCGTGTCCTCAAAAATGCACTATGGGTATGAGGATCATGAAGAAGGGGTTAATAATGACATCATACATGAGGTTGAAAACACTTTCCTAACCACCAAGTTGTGAACTTTAAGTGACACAACTTGTATTTATCATGTGGTGGAACAATTTTGTGTTCCCATGTACCTTTTTTATTTATTCAAAGGTGAAAAAGGGACATAAGGAGCTCCAAGGTGTTATATTTCCATTTTTATAACCCTCTCACTACCGCACTGCTAAAAATAGCATGTCGTAGTGCCTTTTTCAGAGAGCTTCCTTGGTGTTTTTGGGAAAAACTTATATAATTTTTCTGAGTGGAATACGAGAAAAGAAATATAATTCCACCCTTTTTAGGACTTTAATTTTCCTTCTCTTTTAAATTAATTGTACGAAAAAAAGGACGCTTGAAGATAATGCACATAACGTTTTTTATTAATTGCTCTCAGGGATGCATTGGTTGCAGGATATAGATAAAATGCATTTGTTAAAATGCTTGTAAAAATTCAATCAAAGAGAGTAGACATGTGTAAAGTTAGATTCCATAAAATTTTCCATATTCCGATCTTCCTGTGTCAAGGGTGAAACATCCAAACATACATGACTCATGCCAAGCATCTAAAGGAGGGGTTTTTGTCAAATGTGTATGGTTGTAAGTGCCTGGCAGATGAGTATGTAGATCGGAAGCATCACAGTAATCAACATGGGTTGTTTGATGAAATTGAAATGATATAGTGAGGATTAACATTGCCCTATCCAAGGAATGTGAAATGTTTGATAAAATGTCTCGAAATAAAATAGGGCCACTTGGACCACAAATATGAATACAACATACGCACAAAATGGTGTTCTTGATGATGCATTAGGTATTTCAAAGAAATGCGCCAAAAT
Source organism: Taxus wallichiana var. yunnanensis (assembly GCA_018340775.1). NCBI lineage: Eukaryota > Viridiplantae > Streptophyta > Pinopsida > Cupressales > Taxaceae > Taxus > Taxus wallichiana. The sequence goes on from CM031238.1 coordinate 119,908,825, forward strand.
TTTGTGGTTTCATGGACTATCAAGATTATCCTGGACATACAAAAATGCATTCCTTTAACTAGTTATAGAATATTTTAGGAAAAATCAAGTTTCAGTGCATATCTCGACTCTGGAACCTTTTATGTCTTTAGTATCCTCCCATCCTATGCCATAATGGGACGATGGACAGGTATGGTTTGGCCGGAACAACATCGGATCTAGGTTTATTTTCACCCGAGGATATTTTTGTTTGTGCATTGGTAGAGATGTATGCAAGTAGAAGCAAACCCAAGGCATACATACTATTTGAACAAATTACTTGGGAGAAACCATGGGTTTAAGGACCATTTTTAGTTGCATTTGAATTGGGTAGTATAGAAGGTAGGTGAACTATTTGTGACAGATGTGTGGGAATGAAGAACAAAAAATGGGTTCATGAATGCCATTCTTGTTGGATATGTGTAAAATGTATTAGTAGAAATAGGTATTGGAAACTCTCAAACAAATGTGATTCTCTGGTCAAATTGTGTGAGAAAAATACCCAAGCAGATGCCTCCAACAAGCGACCTTGAAAACAATATGGATTTCCCTTCCTCTTACATTAAAATTTCACATTTTATCATTTTCCTGTTTGGGTCTTAATTGCTTTAGAGAAATAGAGGATGCAACTAGAATTAAAAATAAAATTCTTACCCTTCTCAAAAACTTCAAAAGATATATATATATATATATATATATATATATATATATATATATATATATATATATATATATATATTTGATCATTCGCACACAACGCGGATGGAGTGCCTAAGAAAATTATTTTACCAACCCAGACCTATAGTGTGATTCCTATTGGTTCAGAGGCACCATGAAGGCCATAAATATAACTGAAAAAATTCAATTTGATACCTTAGAGAGATGAGTTTTGATCTCATTTAGTATTTTAGTCACTTGGGGTGACACTCTCATTTTAAAGAAAAACACGATAAGTTTTGGCTTGCGATGCTATATCGATTTGGAAAAATTAAAAACTACCCCTATGTACCTCTAGACCTCTAATGTGAGAATTGAAACCAACTCTCAATTTCGTGAAAATGATTTCGTAGCCATATTTTCAAGAGGTTTTGGGACCCACCTCGTCATATACATCAACCTTGAGTGTTTGACACGCTTTTATAATTGGTCTCAAAATCACCTTTTCTATTTTGAGCCATGTTTGTTGTACTAGACTTCACTAGTCGAATCTAGTGATTTCTTTGTATATAGGGGAGTATGTAGGAATCATTGAAATTTATGTTTGAACTTAAAATGAGTAAGTTTTGAGGACCCAGATTGTAAACATTTAAGCCATTTTGGGCAATTTTTAGCAAACTCACAACTTGAGCTAGAAATTCCTCCTGAGGCTCCCATTTGACTTTTTAATACTCGCGAACCCTTTTCATATAGTTTCAGTGTTGTGTAGAGTGTGTTTCTAATGAATGGATTTTGTAATTTATAATGTTTTCTCTCTCTCCTTCTCTCTAGAAATAACTATGAAATTTTGGTTGATCTTGAAAACGTAAATGATTTGAAAATGTAGATGGGTTGAAATAAAATGAAAATGGATGTGAAATGTAAAATGGTTATGATATTTTGAATAGAAAATAAATGACTACTAGATTTTCCCTCTCTTCCCTACTCCCTCTCTTACTCAAAAAAGGAAAAAGTGTAAATGAATTTGGAAGTTTTATTGTGTAAAGAAATGATCTATCCTCTCTCTCCATATCTCTATCTCTCTCGAAGCTTGTTTTGGATTACTTGAAATGATGAATGTGTTGGTTTGTGCTAGAGTGTAAGGGTTTTCCATACCAATTCTAGGACCTGACCTGCGATGGCTATAGGCACTCAGGATAAGAAGGAATATGAGTGTGTTATATTGTAATTAGTGATATGATATTGAAATATTATACATTGACATAGTTTGCAAATGTTGAAAAAAATTGAGTTAAAAATAATACATTATTTAATTTGTGTTGAAAACCATTGTTTTTCTTAAATTCCTATGTATTAAACATTGTACATGGAAAAACTACGTGGTTTGAATTTTCCTTGTTTTAAACTAAATTTTATATGCTAGTAGGAGTGACACTAAATGAATATAGGACTATTTAGAAACCATGTTAATTTGATTAACAAAGAAGATAGTTGATAATGTAAATTGGAAAAAAAAATTATCTTCGCTTACTCCATGGGTTTAATGACTATTTGGTTTTATATGTCATTTTGTTGGTGAGAAAATTTGTTAGTTAGGAAAATTAGGTGTCTCCACTAATGTTCATGGGGCTACGCCCCTTTGCATTGAATGGTGCAACTCCCATTATTGAATGAAAACTAATCTAATCCTACATATATATTGTGGTTGACCTAAAAGGCTGAAAATCACACAGAAAACTCCACATTGAACATGCGGAAAAGTGCTTGTATAGGGTACAAGGGAGGAAATCATAGTGATGAGGGGGAAAGAGAGAAATTAGGAAAGGAAGTTTATTGCTATGAGTAGGCCAATTGCAAAGTTCACACCCAATAAAACCAAGGCAAGTGAGTTCAATCATTCAATATAGAGGATGTACTTGATGAGGGAAATGGAATAAGGAAATAATACCTTCCTTACTCGATTTTTTCAACCCATTCCTTGTTATCCTTCCCCTGCATCATGTATCCTTGTGATTTCTTGATTTCCTTGGGATCAACACTTTACTATGATTAGAGGGATTTCTTTGATCGAAGAGAGGATGTTGATTCGGAGTTTCGTGATGGGTTGAATGTAATCACTAAGATCTTTTACCTATCCCTCTAGTTATGCAATTGTGTTCTTGTATTCTTCATTCTGAGAAAGAAGGTGGGAAGATTATTCTTTGATGATGAGAGTATCCCTCATGACGTGAAGCTTGACCCAATGAGATGTGTTCAACTCATAGTCTGATGGAGTCATTTCCTCCATAGGATTATTAGTCTTAGGCTTACTAACTTCAACATATTAGTTACTTGACGTGCAATTTGAAGAAGAAGGAAGTTTTTGGGCCTTATTTTCTTCATTTGGACTTCAAAATTTTAGATATTTCCGCTAGACTAGGAATGGTGACGAGTTGTGTTGTTCTTATCCTATTTTTTGAGCATTTCTTAAATGCATGTAGAAATGGCTCTTCGGAGTTATCACAATGTTGGTCACCAGAGAACTTGTAACATTACCATAGGTTCAAATCTTGATCACGGTGGGAATCTCTAACCTTTGAGAAGAAATACATGGATATGTATACAAAGAGATATCTTGTTATGAATCACCCATTCTTGTCTCGAGAAGCTTAATCTAGCCAACTCTCCTTGGCTCACCCAACCAACTCCCCAACACACCAAAATCACTCAAACAACTCACCAAGGAAAGCGAGATGCTTTCTTGTTCAGCGATTGAATATTTACAAATTATGACCTCTAAAGTTTTGACCATTTTTTAATACTTATCAAATTCTACAATGATCCTATAAGTTTTACCTATTGTTGCCCTACATTGTATCTCAATCTCGCATCTTGGACACAAATTTGATATCTTAAGACCTCTGTGAAGGATGAATTGACTTGTTTGAGCTATGAAACTACTTTGAAACCCTGTGAAGAAGATAAAAAATAAGTGAGATGACTAAAAATGGGATCCTACTATAACTTTTTGCACTCAAACCGAAACTTTCTATTTTTAGACCCTGGGATCCATGAGCTTTTATTTTGGGAAAGGTTGATTTTTTACTTCAGAATATTTTTTTTTAGGGATTCTCATCATGCTTGGAACAACTCACAAAGAGGTTTCACTTCCATTTTGAGCACCTTATATTTTTATAATGTTACTTTTTACTTTTGTCACTTTTTTTTTGCATGTACTCTAGCTTTTCATTTTGGTGATTTTCAAGGTTTACTACTTTGAAGGTTTTCACTATTCTGATAAATTTTATATTTGTAGTAAAATTGAGCATGAAGCACTTACTATTTTTGGAATTTGGTTTTCCACACCTTAGTTTGACGAAAACTCAACCTCTCTGAAATGGGGTTTTTTGTCTTGATACTGCGCTCTAATTTTTAGCTCAAGCCACCTTCCAGATTGATGGGAAATTGCACAAGAAGAAGCTAGGGAATAAATTTAGGTTTTATTTCATTAATAATCAGGAGGAACCATTGGTTTTTATATTTATTGTATCTTGTAGTCACCTGTGAGGAAGAGATATGGTGAAAATATCATCAACATCTAGATTACACGTTAGTGAGATATGAATCTTTCATTATTTTTGGCTATGGAGTTCTTCTCGGTGAAAAATGGGCATGGTGGCTGCAGAAAAGAGATTATTTTGTGTTTTTGTAGAAAAAAACATATTTTAATGGTTGAGGAATGAAGAAAGCAGAGAGGGGCAATGGATTCTTGCAAGTTTTCTTCCGACGAAGTTCATGGGCATTCACAGAGAATCAACACAACAATTGAGTTTTTCCCAAAAAATGGATTTAAAAAAAATTCTTTGGCTTGGGAGAAATTTTTTGTACCATTTTTCCCAAGGAGATGAGACATATGGTGAAAAAAAATATGCCTCACCCTCAGCTTGATAAGTGGCATCCCGAGATTGGTCTTTGAGGGAGAGAGAAAAATCACTTAAAACACCCCAGGGATGAAACTTAGTCATATGGGTGAACAGGGGGAAGGGATAGTCTTGGGAGAATTTTGTGTCCCAAATGTACCAAGGGGATGGGATACATGGTTCAATAAAATTCACCCACATCTTGGTTTTGACAAGTGGCGGATGGTCATTTGTGGAGGCAGAGAAGAGAGGGAGTTGTAAAAGGCGTGTGGAGCACCTTGCAGGGTCACATGAAGAAATAAGGGCCAAGTTCAGCATGGGGTGAATTTTTGTGTCCCAATTGTCCTAAAGGGATGTGACACAAGGTGTAGTAAAATTCATCCTCATTTGGTGATGACAAGTGGCAAAATCTGATTAAGGCGCATGATAGTGAGGGTTGGGAATGAGTGCAAAGGGGCTAAACTATCATGTTTGAGCTTCGCTGAAGTCATATGATGGTCTAGGGATCTCAAATAGAGTTGAGAAATTTTTGTGTCCCAGATGTCCCAAGGGTATTGGAAAGTTGTTGAAATGAATTGTTCTCATACCTGGTGGTGACATGTGTCCACCTAGAAAAATGATTAAGTCCCAAAGCGTACCTTAAAGAGAAACTTGACGATAACATATCTTGAGCATCCATAGGTAATTTTTGGAACTTCTTTATATGATCTTGACTAAAAAAATTGGAGAAGGATGGGATGGGTCTCATGCCTAAATTATTCTTGAAACACCCTAAAAATATGATGTTTTCTAAGGATCATGGGTTGTGCATGCTTTGAAAATAGTACGTGGCGAGTTTCTTATGTGTTTAGAAAAACTTGAAACCACCATCATTTAGAGATTTGAAATAAATTTCTAACGGTGTATTTTTTGACCTCCAACTCCTCATGGAACTCTCATAATCAGTTCATAAAACTCAAGTGTTGTTTTACACTGCAAGTTCCTTCACCTTCAAAGACCTACTTTTACTGAACTTGTACCAAAACCTTTGAAACTTTCAAAAATCTTCCAAAATTAGTTGCACAATGTTTCTATCTCCTTAATAATACTCTGTGACGAATTTGGGCCCAAAACTCCACTACGGGGTGCATACCATGCCTTAGAAAGGCTAAAAATAGCCATTCCTAAGCCTCTTGAAAGTCTTCCTTGAAAGAGTACCCAGTCCCAGAAAGCACTTGAATGAACTTGTTTGCCTAAATCACCTATGGATAAGGTTGACACAACACACCGAGACCACTTTAAAGGATAGGATGGGCCCAACATAAGGGATGATTTGATCTAAAGGAGGGCTCGAGAGGGCTCGCGGTAAAAAAAATTGACAATAGGTTCGTTGTCATGCTTGAAAATATGAAATTTTCATGTTGCACATTTGCATGACAACAATTGTCTCTAGCTTGGGGACATGTTGTGGATCAAGCTCAGTGAGGACATAACATGAGGAATCGAATATCAATTCACTTTGTGGACAATTTCCTTATCCATTGGGATATAGAATCATTTCTTCCAAACACACATACCACTGAACATAAATAAACATGAATAACGAAATACACCAAAAGAGAGGAAACATACACAATGGAGCAGGGAAATCATGTTATATTTGAGGGATATTTAAATATGTGGGGAAATAATATACACATACTTGATAATGGGTTGAGAAAAATACATGCGGGGTTTTTTTAGTGGTGAATATTCCATTTTGAAAAATTTGAAAAGGCAAATTTTCTCGCGCAGTCGGTTGACTGTTTGCCTAAAAATTACAGATTCAATTTTTTTGGGGAATTAAACCGCATACCCTTGAAAATATCCCTATATAATCATATATTATTCGCGATGTAGAATAATACTAGCTCACTCATACCACATAGGGGCATATCTATTATCAAGTAATGAAGAAACTTGCGAAGCAACGGAGGCTAGATACACAAAGTGTAGTTTTATAGATATTCATCGATTTACAGTCATGCGACAAGTATTGTTCTCGGGCGCATAACAAGAAAGTTCCAATGACACACAAAAGAGAGTTTTTGACATGCAGCAAGGAGAGTTTGTTGGCCTTGCGACAAGCTTCTTCTTGAAACACCCTAAAAAATATGATGTTTTCTCAGGATCATAGGTTGTGCATGCTGAAAATAGTACGTAAATGGCGAGTTTCTTATGTGTTACGAAAAACTTGAAACCACCATCATTTAGAGATTTGAAATAAATTTCTAATGGTGTTTTTTTTACCTCCAACTCTTACGAAACTCTCATAATCAGTTCATAAAACTCAAGTGTTGTTTTACACTACAAGTTCCTTCACCTTCAAAGACCTTCTTTTACTGAACTTGTCCCAAAACCTTTGAAACTTTCAAAAATATTCCAAAATTAGTTGTACAATGTTTCTATCTACTTAATAATACTCTCCGATGAATTTGGGCCCAAAACTCCACCGTGGGGGGTACACCATGCCTTAGAAAGGCTAAAAATAGCCATTCCTAAGCCTCTTGAAAAGTCTTCCTTGAAAGGTACCATCTCGAAAGCACTTGAATGAACTTGTTTGCCTAAATCACCTATGGACAAGGTTGACACAACACACCGGACCACTTGAAAGGGTAGGATAGGCCCGACATAGGGGATGAGTTGATCTAAAGGAGGGCTCGGGAGGGCTCATGATAATAAAAAAATTGACATTAGGTTTGTTGTCATGCTTGAAAATATGAAATTTTCATGTTGCACATTTGCATGACAACAATTATCTCTAGCTTGGGGACATGTTGTGGATCAAGCTCAAAGTGAGGACATAACATGAGGAATCGAAATATCAATTCACTTTGTGGACAATTTCCTTATCCATTGGGATATAGAATCGTTTCTTCCAAACACACATGCATGACAAATAAACATGAATAACGGAAATACACCAAAAGAGGAAACATACACAATGGAAAAGGGAAATCATGTTATATTTGAGGGATATTTAAATATGTGGGAAATAATATACACATACTCAATAACGGGTTCGAAAAATACATGTAGGGTTTTTTTAGTCATGAAATATTCCATTTTTGAAAAATTTGAAAAGGCAAATTTTAAGCGCAAGTTAGTGACCATTGTTCGCCTAAATAATTACGCTTTAATTTTTGGGGGTCGAGATTCACCTACCCTTGAAAATATCCCCTATATAATCCTATATTATTCGCTAGGTAGAACACTACTAGCTCACTCATACCACATAGGGGCATATCTATTATCAAGTACAGTAAACTTGCGAAGCAACAAAGGCCCGTACACAAAGTGTAGTTTTATAGATATTCATCGATTTAGAGTCATACGACAAGTATTGTTCTTAGACGCATGAAAAAAAAACTTCCAATGACGCACGACAAGAGAGTTTTGTGACATGTGACAAGGAGAGTTTGTTGACGCACTTTCTACGAGGAGGCGTAGAGTGTAGATGCACGATAGAGAGTTTGTAGATGCACGAAAATGAGAGTTTTTTTACGTGCGGCAAGGAAGTTTGTTGATGCATGACGGAGGGCGGAGGTGAAGACATGTGACAAAAAGACTTGTTGTCATGCAACAATAAACTTTTTGTCACGCGTTCACCTTTCTTTGTCACGACTTGAAAATGAAATCTTCTTTCAGGTGAAAAATTTGCACACAAACCCCAAGAAATTCACCTTTCAAATAAAACCGGTTATGGAGATATGCGCCAGGATTTCCACCTCTGATTTCCAAAAGGTCTCTTAAAGTGAACCTTGAATACATGCTATCGTGGAACAACGGATGAGGTCCAACCTTTGAAGAAAAAAAAGTTGTTATCTGATCATAACATACTCCTATGATGGCTTTGCATGGTTTTAGAAGAAGAAGGCCGACCATGATTCCTTCTTCGAAATCACACTACACTGAAAACGTTCTTGCATCCAATGAGCACCTCGTTATCTTCTCAAAACTCTTTCATCTTTAGGATTCCTCTTGACGTCTTACGATCATGAGACACCATTCCTCCAAGTTACCAAGATTGATAAAATTGATACTATCATGAAAACATCCTTCATCCTTGATTACTGAACATGGAAACATACCTTGGATCGGTGAGGCAGCCCCAGGAGTGAGAACAAACTGATTTCCTTCTCATTCAATGGATTTTCTGAATATCCCACTTTGTTCCTCTAAGAAAGTACTTTCCAGAATATGTGCCACATCATTGACATGGAGGTTCTCATCATCCTCAGGAAAATGTTGCAATATGGGAACATGTTCAAGACATATTAGAGCTTGGGAAAATTTGAGTGCAATCTGATTTTTAATTCCTTCCCAAGAGCCATGCACATTCTTGTTTTGTTGTCTAGGGAAATTGTCACCAATATCTATCTTCTCAAAGTCCATCTCGGTATCATTTTCAAAATTAAAACCCTCAATTTTTTCATAGAAGAATTATTTACCCTTGAGTGTATTTTTCCATATGAACTCTTGTTCTTCATTGGTGGAGCATTCAAAGGTGGTGAGAATAATTTTATCTTGAACACACTCCTAATACTCTTGCAACTTTTCATTTTTTTCTAAACAACTCTCTTCAATACAAATCAGCTCAAAAATTTTCCTACTATCTTCCTCCATGATGGAGATGTTGTCTTCAAGATTGGGGACATTCAAAGGAGATCCCAGAACCTTCATTATTTTGCACTTATGCTCCTCTTCATGAAAAAGGAAAGGGAAGGGCATATCTTCACATTCCCTCTCACTAACCAAGGCATTGGGTATAACATCCATCTCTTCCTTATGCTCCATATCAACATCAAACATTGGTGTATCAAAAAGAGAGCATAAATTTATTCATACCTATCTTGCATTTCCATGTCACCGAGTCGGGAACTTGAGACTAAGTTAGGGGTCCTCGAGTCTCTTCTGCCTTCAAGATGCCTTACATAGATAAATCTTCTCGAGCTTGCCATATACCCATCTTCATCCTTATGGGAAGAATATTTGCATTGTGCCTCTAAGAGATGGTTGAAAATATGATTCATTTAAAACATCCTTGTTCACCTCTTCTATGATTTTGTTTCCCAAGGCTCACCTTCCTACAAGAACACGGCATACTTGATTCAAAACAACTTCTGAAAAGAAGAAGAGGTTTGTGCTTCACGGGAAGGGCTATCCTTTGAGATCGAAATCCATATCATCCTCTTGATGGGAAGTATAGGACCATGTTGGGGTATAAATATGGGAGGGATTTTCAATTCTATCTTGATAATTCATTATTGAATCTTCTTGCCCATATGAAAGATGAAATTCTTCATACTCACATGGTAATCAACATTATGTCCCTTGGGTGAGAATGATGGAGCCAAATCCTTGAAGGGGTTATGCTCAAGTCACTTATTTTCCCAGGCTTTGAAAAGGAAATTGGCTTCTTCCATTTTTTCATCCATGATTGTATCGGGAACAAAATTTGGTTATTCAATTTCCTCCATCCCTTCATTCAATATTTCCTCATCACTTGGAAATTCAAAATTGGAAAGAAAACTATCCATGAATACCTTGCATTCATTATCTTGGGTCCAAGGTGTAGGATGAATTCCTTGTACTTCTTCATTGTTGGTGGATTCTTTGGAAAACATTGGATCTTTTGTTGTGAAACAAGAATCCTCCTCACCTAAATTCATTGTTTCATCAACGGGTTGTTCCTCAAGCCAAATGAGCTGATGAATGGTGATTCTACTTCCATGTCTTATTCATCATATTCAACCGTGTATTTACTTTAATTCTCATGAGGAGGTTCAAGGATGAGACATTACTCGAAGCATCAAATAATCTTTCAGGGACAAATAAATTGTAGTGCGGAAAATCATCATGGTCTTCCTCCATAGGAAAAATATCCTCTTCTTCTTCCTTTCTATGGAGTGCTTCAAGTTGTTCATACATTTCTTGCAAGGCTTTAGCATATCTCAAAATTTTGAGGCAAATTTGGGGATCGAAATCTCCTTGTATAATGTTCATGATTCTTTACACATACTCAATCTTCAAGGTTTTCATCTCATCATTTCTATATGCAATGAAATCATCCCAAGGGAGAGTGAGGAAAGACATGGCTTTGAGCTTCTCATTTAGCTCGATGAGATTAAAAGTGTTATCTTTCACGATTCTTGGTCTCGCTCTAGGCTTCACACAACATCTTGTATCTTATTTACATTTTTTTCAACAGTTCCTACCTCCTTCCTCATTGGAAAGTCATGTTTTCTTTCCTTTTTATAATTCAGTTTATTACTTGAAGCAGAGATCCTTTGGTCATTCTTGAATTCTCCTATTTACGCGAGAATGGTCCACAACCATGGCTTATAAACAATCCACATTTCTCAAGAAACCATCTTCTTCATTGTCACTCATTGGTACTTCACTCCAATCTAGAAAAAAATCGTCATGTTGTGGGAAACGAACGTGACATGATTCATTCCTTGATGATTCATCTTCAAAAATGATTTTTCTTTGAATATGATTTTTAGTTTTTTGAATATAAACATTTTGTATTTTTTATGAGAAGATATATTTTTTGGGTGCACTTGGGAAAATTTCTCCCCAGTGGAGTCACCAAAAAATATTGGTGAGAAAATTTTTCAGTTGGGAAAATTAGTTGTCTCCACCAACGTTCATGGGGCTGCAACCCTCTGCATTGAATGGCACAAATCCCATTATTGAATCAAAACTAATCTAATCCTACCTATATGTTATGGTTGACCTAAAATTTTGAGGATCACACGGGAAAAATGCATCGAACCTACAGGACAAAGTGCTTATATGAGGTACAAACGAAGAAAATCACGAGCGTTGAGGGTGAAATATATAAATTAGTAAAGGAAGGTTATTCTTTCATGAGTAGGCCAATTGGAGTGTTCACAACTAATAACCCCAATAGTTCAATCATTCAATATAGAGGCAAAAATATATACCTAGTGAGAAGAAAAAAATTGACACAAAGTTCTTAGGTTCATTTATTAAAGATACAAATCTCTTTTGGGATAGCTATGCTTTGCAAAGTGCCTAAGAGAAAATTAGAGGAAAAATAGGAAAATGAGAATAGATTGAATGTAGCTTTTATTTCATGTGCATTGATGATACAAAGCTAAACAATAGACCACAATCCAATATTTATACAAAGAACTCAACTTTAAGGATCCTTTGGAATGGGGAAGCTATTCAAATTTATAACAATGTGAATTTAATCTTTCTGCAACAAACCCCATGCGATTGTTCGTGATCTCATTTAACTTGTGAATTTTCACCATATTAGGAAGTGAGAAATAAGTTCTCTTTTTATAAATTAAAGGGACTTTTACAATGTAACTTTATGAAGTCACTTAAGTGAATGAGACAAAATACAATGATTATGCCCAACAAAGAATTAGAAAGGGAGAGAAGGAAGAGGGAGAAAGAGAGAAGAAGGGAGAGGTTTTCATATCTGATGAAGAAGATCCCTACAATGATGAATCTTACTAAATAATGCATCATGATGATGGGTATCTGGAGTGGGTTCTTGTTCCTTGAATTCTTTGTTGAATTTATCAAAGATTTCAACTTATCTTCCTCGGAAATGCAAACATAGCCCAACAACTTGGTCCATGTCTTGGGGACATCACTAATCCTTTTACATTGATGAAGTCATTCTTCATGATCCATTACAATTGTAGTAATGTAACTTCTAGTTTTGGCCAAGGAATCTAAGTTGTTTTCATTGAAGGAGAGATATTTACCTCCTCTTCCTTGATCATCTCTTGGAATGAGACAATGAGTTCTTATAATGATGATTCATTGGTGAGTGAGGGTAACTCAAGCCTCTGAACACAATTGTAGACATCGTTCAATATCTCAAAAGCATGTTGTCCACAAGATTCCAACTCAGATAATACATTCTTGAGCATTGCATATTTCACATCCATGACACGAATCCAAACCTGAGACAAGTTCTCTACAATGGATGTGAACACACTCTTACTCATGAGGATGTGAGAGTCGAAGGAAATTATTTCAGACATCAGTGGGAAAATATAATCCAAATGATTGACATCTTTTGAAAACTCATCCTTTTCTTCTTTGAATTTATATAAAGGCTGCAAGGATGTACTTGATGAGAGAAATGACATCCGGAAATAATACCTTTCCTTACTCGATGATTTTCTCAACCCATTTCTCACTAGCCTTCCCCTGCATCATGTATCCTTGTGCTTTCTTGATTTCCTTGGGATCAACACTACTGATTGGAGGGATGTCTTCAATCGAAGAGAGGATGTTGATTCGGGTTCCGAGAAGGGTTGAATGTAAGCACTAAGAGCTTTTACATGTCCCTCTAGTTGTATAATTGTGTTCATATTCTTCATTCCGAGAAAGAAGGCGGAAGAGGATTCTTTGAACATATGAGAGTATCCCTTATGCGAAGCTTGACCCAATGAGATGCAAGTCAAATCATAGTATGATGGATTCATTTCCTCCATAGGATTATTAGTCTTAGGCCTAACAACTTCAACATATTGGTTACCTGAGATGCCACTGAAAAAGTGGGATGTTGTCTGGGCCTTCTTTCTTCATTTGGACTTCAAAATTTCATATATTTCCACTAGACTAGGAATGGTGATGAGCTACGATTTTTTATCCCACGTTCGATAATTTCTTGAATGCATGGAAATGGCTCTTCAGGAGTTGCCACAATGTTGGTCACCGGAGTACTTGTAAAATTTTACTGTGGGGTCAACTCTTGATCACTATGGGGAAGCTCTAATCTTTGAGAAGACATATATGGATGCGTATGTAGAGAAAGATCTTGTTATGAATCACCAATTCTTGTTTTGATAAAATTAATCTAACCAACTCTCCTTGGCTCACCCAGCCATCTCCCCTACCAAGATCATTGACTCAATGAACTCACCAAGCTCACTCAAAAGCTCACGGGCGGAGAGTAGATGCTTTTGACCTGATTGAAGATTCACAGATGATGACCTCTAGATATTTTTACCCATTTTTAATCCTTATTAGACTACAAAATGTCATTCGGTTTTACTTGTTGCACCTTGTAGTGGGCTATATGTTGCTCATGGACACAAATTTGATGCCTTAAGACCTCTGTGAAGGACTTGTTTGAGATATGAAACTATCTTGAAACCTTGTGAAGAAGATAAAAAGTAGTGAGATGCTTGAAAATGTAGCCTACTACAACTTTTTGTACTCAAAACTAGAACTTTCTATTTTTAGACCTTGAGATCCAGGAGCTGTTATTTTTTGGAAAGGTGACATTTTTGCCTCATAATTAGTTTTGTGGGATTCTTATCATTCTTGGAACATTATTATAGAGTTTTCACTACCATTTTGAGCACTTTTTATTTTTAGAATGTTTCTTTTTGTTTTTCACATTTTGTTTGCTTTTTTTCGGAATGTGTACCTAGCTTTCCATTTTGTGATTTTTCGAGGTTTGTTGCTTTGAAGGTTTTCACTATTATGAGAAATTTTTATTTAGAGTGAGAGTGCACAAAGCATTTATTATTTTCACAAGATGGTTTTCCACGCCTCGGTTTGACAAAAATTAACCTCTCTAAAATGGGTTTTTTGTCCTGATCTTGAGCTCGATGTTTAGCATGAGCCACCTTTCGATTGATGGGAAATTACAGAAGAAGAACCTAGGGAAGAAATTTAGGGTTTTCTACCATTAATAATCGAGCACCTCTATTTTTTTCTATTTTTTACAGCTTGTAGGCACTTGGGAGGAAGAGAGATGGTGAAAATCTCATGCAACATCCGATTACCCGTTCGTGAGATATGAATCTTTCATGGTTTTTGGCTATGGAGTTCTTCTGGTGAAAAATGGGCATGGTGGTTGTAGAAAAAGCACTTCTTCGGTGTTGTTGTAGCAATAAAATTTTGGAATGGTGGAGGAATGAATAAATGGAGAGGGGCAATGGAATCTTGCAAATTTTCTTCGCGGTGAGTTCACGGGCATTCATAAAGACGTAAAACATGATAGTTGAGTTTTTAAACCAAAAATGGCTTTTTAAAATTCTTTGGCTTGTGTGAAATTTTTGTGTCCCATTTGTCCTAAGGGGGTTGGACATATGGTGCACAAAAATTCACCTCACCCTCATCTTGACAAGTGGTATCTCAAGATTGGTTGGTGAGGGAGAGAGAAAAATCACTTTAAAACACGTTGGGGCTGAAACTCGGTCATATGGGTGACTAGGGGAAGGGGCTAGTCTTGGGAAGATTTTGTGTCCCAAATGTCCCAAGGCTAAGTCCCAAGGGGGAAAGACATCTAGTGCAATAAAATTCACCCTCACCTAGGCTTTACAATTGGCATATGGTCATTTACAGAGGCAGAGAAGAGAGGGAGATGGAAAAGGCTTGTGGAGCACCTTCGAGGTCACATGAAGAATAAAGGGACATGTTGGGCATGGGGAACATTTTTGTGTATTAATTTTCCCAAGGTTATGGGACACAAGGTGCAAGAAAATTCACCCTCATCTGGTGATGACAAGTGGCATAATCGATTGCACAACAAAGGAGCACCGAGAATGAGTGTAAAGGGGCTAAACTTTCATGTTTGAGCTTTGTCGGGGTCATATGATGGTCTAAGGGTATCAAATGGATCTTGATGTAATTTTGTGTCCCAAATATCCCAAGGGAATGGGATAGTTGGTGTAAGAAATTGTGCTTAGAACTGGTGGTGACATGTGTCCACCCAGAAGCATACCTTGGAGAGAAACTTGGCGATAGCATATCTTCAGACATTTGGTGGTCTCTTTTGGAACTTATTTATATGATATTGACTGAATTTTTTTATACAAAATGATGGGATGGGTCTCATACCTTGATTATGCCTACAACCCCCTAAAAAAAGGATTTTTTCTCGGGATCATAGGTTTTGCATGCTGAAAACAGTTTGTGGGTAGAGCTTCTTATGTCTTGTGAAAAATTGAAACCACCATCATTTAGAGATTTGAAATACCTTTCCAACGGTGTATTTTTGACCTCCAACTCCTTATGGGAATCCCGAAATCACTTCCCCAAGCTCAGGTGTTGTTTTGCAATACAAGTTCCTTCACCTTCAAAGACCCAATTTCTCAAATTCTCCCAAAACATTTGAAAATTTCATAAATATTCCAAAATTAGTTGCACAATGTTCCTAGATCTTTAATACTACTCTCTAATGAATTTGTGCCCGCAACTCTACTATAATGGTGGGTGCACCATGCTTTAGAAAGGCTAAAAATAGTCATTCCTAAGCCTCTTGAAAAAGTCTACCTTGAAAGGTGTTGTCCCAGAAGCACTTGAATGTTCTTGATTACCTAAATCACCTATAGAAAAGGTTGACACAACACACTCATCCAATCGAAAGGGTAGGATTGGCGAACACGAGGGGATGAGTTGATATGAAGGAGGGCTCGGGAGGGCTCATAATAAAAAAATTTGACACTTGGATCTATTGTCATGCTTGAAAATATGAAATTTTCATGTTTCACATTTTCATAAAAACGTTTTCTTATGGTTTAGATATTTTAAAACATCGCTTGTCAAGTAGTTATTGTGGTTCATTTATAAACTCATAATGTTTGGTAGAAAAATTATCTTATTTACACCATTGCAATGAAGCGAGTAATTAACCTTGGTCATAACCTCCCTCTGAAGCAATCCACATACAATCTTACAACACCCTAATGTCATAAGAAACTCTTAAATCCTTCAAATTTGTTTTCTTGTCTTACACCTAAGACAAGCCTTAGAAGAGACCATTCCCTTAAATTATATTTTGTGAGGCGCTGACTATTCTACATGAACCCTATCATATTTGCGAGAGTAAAACAAACATTTCTAGGTGTTGTAAGTGGCATCATATCATGCATAAGTGTAATCCCCCGTGCATAATTAACCTTAGGTACCTAATAGGTGGCTAGAGCATTTTGAAAGATGGTATTATTACCTACGATTGATATCGTTGTGAGATCTAAATGAAGTGAGTGAACTACGCATTAAAATATTTCATTTAAACCCTTTTGTTCATCTCGGATAAAAGTGTTCCCTTGGGGAGTAGCCACAGATTACGTCGATTTTTTGAAGGTGTTGAGAGGTAATGATTTTGAACTCTCTTGTATTGTCTTATAGTAGGGTGTAGTTTCTTCCCCCTGGAATGCTTTTGAAGTTAATAGATCATGGGACCTTTCTTAAGGTTATTGGTGAAAGAAAATTTGATGCATATTTACCCAACGATTGAAATAGTTCCTTGGAAGGCATTTGAAATGCATAAAATTGTATTGATGTCTCGCTTGTAATATGAATTTAATACTTGAGTGTCTAAGAGCAATGAAATGAGTTTTCTTGTGCGAGGTCACACTCCTTGTAGGATCAAATCCCTAAGTGTAAATTAAGTGTTATATGATTTACAATTGTTCTAAAATAATGCCAATAGTGAGACAAAATTAACAACATAAGTGTAATGAGTACAAGAGTATATGAGATATTGGTTTAGGAATAAGCTTATACTTGAAGTCCTTACAACTTAATTAGGCATTCTTATGTCGTTTAAAAATAATATGAATTGCTTCTGGTGAGATCAAACATTCAAGCAAGCATAAACTCTTACATATATAAATTCATGATGTGAAATTTTCAAATTGACTCAAATCAATTATTGAACTATAACAACTATAACAAGAAAATAAAGGTACCCTAATAGAGGGAAGTTTATAACAAGAGGTAACTTGAATCTAAATCTCCTTTAAATCTTAAGATTTCTTCCCCTTGACTTCATGTTATTTTCCCTTGCGTAATGAAGGTATAATTTAAACATCAAATAAACATATTTGAGAAAACAAAACTCTAGCATAAGAACGAGTATGAGAAGTTTTGTATGTGTTTAAAATGTGGAAAATACAATTGAGTTATGGAAATTATTGTAAAGGAGAAAGAGCCAAACTAAGTGTGCTTGTTATAAGTTGAATCTTAAATGGAATTAAGAATATGTAGGTTGAGAATGGGAATTTATCCTCACACGATAAATGATCTTGGAATTCTAATTGTAAATAAGATGTAACCATGGTAATGATGTGTTGTGGAACGTTCCTATCCTTGGGTTCTTTTTGTGGTTGTTTAATTTTTCGTACTTGTTCGTTTGGAAAAGTGTGGCATTAATGTGCATATTTTGTTATCATGTTTTCTATGTGGCTCCATGCTTGTAAATGTGTATTAGGTGACGTGTATATGTGGGTATGACATAAGCAATGAGTATCCCAAACAACCTGCCCTCTTTTGAAAGTCCTTTCCATGCTCTTAGTGGTCACAACTTGAGGAGTTCCACCTTTCATACCATGTAACACAACCTCCTTGCCTTCTACCTTAAATTTCAGCTCCATATTTTGGTAGTTTTGAGAGAATTCACCCAAGGAATGTAACCATTGAACACCCATTACTAAATTTGTTTCACCTATGCTAATGACATAGAAATCATCTCTTACCACATGTCCTCCCAAGGTGAGTGTGAGCTGAGGTATTCTTCTTGTGCATGGAAGTATGAAGCCATCTGCTACCGTGACATTGAAACCCTTGAAATTTTCAGCCTTCAACTTCAATCTTTTGACCAAATTTTCATCAACAAAATTATGTGTGGCTCCACTATCAATCAATATTGTGACCCCTTGCCCTTGTAGATCACCCTTTACCCGGAATGGGTGATATCTAGGGGCTCCGGACAAGGTGGCAAGACTGCCATTAAATTTTTTCGGATCCTCTTCCGGAATGCTATCTTGTTTGGCTTATTCTACATTGTTATCATCTTCCTCACAATCTGAAAATACTTAAATATAATGTACTTTACCTTTACCCAAACAATGGTGACTGGGAGTCCATGGATCCTTGCAAGAGAAGCACAAATTCTTCTTTCGTAGCTCGTTTCTAGACTCTCCTTCATTGTTGGTTTTGGGCAGCTCCTTGTGAGTAATTGACATCTTTTGGAAGGGATTCCTTGGGCAGTTCGAAGGAGGGTTCCTAGGTTGTCCCAATGATCTAGTTAGTTGTCTCCCACTTGAATTTTCATTGATATGACTGTTATCCACTACTATTTTTGGGGCAACTCCTAGATCCAAGGCCTTTTTGATTTCCTCTTGAAGATAAAACGGACCAAAGACTCTAACCAAACCCTTAAGTGGTTTAGTAAAACCTTCAATGAAAAGCACAAACAAGCCTCCTCTCTCAAACATCTTCGTGATCATAATGAAAATCCTTTGAAATTCTATCACATATTCATCCATTGTGCCTTGTTTTCTCAAATAAGCAAGCTCATCGAAAGTGAACTTTCATATCAAATTTGTTAAATTGATCAATGATTCTTTGAAAAACTCATCATATGAATGAATCTCGTTGTGCCCTTGTGTAACTAAACCATGAAACCACCATTCATGAGAAATCCCCTCAAGATGTAGGGTTACAAACCTGATAGCATCATCCCCCATCATGGGGTTCAAGGAAAAGTATATATCAAGTTTTTGAATCCAATCCCTAGTTGTTCCCTTGGTTGATCCATCAAAGGTGGAGAAAGTCATCTTCCCCAACACATTTTGCACCTCCTTCTGCGCTATATGTTGTTTTGGATCGGGCCTAGACCTTCCTTTGTTTACGCCAATGATTTCAGCAAGTGAAATGGCCTCACATATCTCTATTGGTAGAGCTATATGCTCTTCATATATTGTGGAAATGATTTTCCCCAAAGAGGGCCTTCCTCCCACATCCGAATAACTTCTCTTTCATTGGAAGAAAAGTAGGCCTCATGGCTTTGAACCCAAATGTGGTTGTGCATTATTAGCTTGAGATGAGCTAATATCTCCATTATGAACCATAGGTTCAATCATCCTCTAAAGTGATAGAGCTAGGAAATGCATGGTATCTTCCAATCGCTCTTGCCCCGCAATAAGCTTATCGGTCTTGGATTCATGAGGATCCTGGTTGCCGCTTTTATCCTCCTCTCTTGGTGGTCTACTTTCCTTCTCCTTTGATAGTATAGAAAACCCTTGTTTCTCTCTTTCATTAAACCCTAGGATGGGAAGATCGAAGCTCGATACCACTGTAATATCCATTATTAGGACTTAATTTAAAAAAGGAGGAATTCACACTTGAACCCAAAGATTATTAAATTTTGATTTTAGACCAACAAACTAAATTTTATGAAAGTTGGAAATCCACTATCTGATTTTTATAACAACAATCCAAAAAGTAAGGAAAATCACTTCAAACTCATCAAATAATCCAACCAAAATATAGATAAGTATTTTAGGAATTATTTAAGGCACTTTTACAACATGAAACTTGATCAAATACGTAGCTAGAAAATTAATTAAATGCAACAGAAGTACAACTCAAAGAAATTATAAAATGAAGGGTTTCCAAACTCCAATGTCCACAAAATATGATAGATTCCAATCTTAGAAATTATGAGGAGTCCAAATATCAAAGAAAATATGAATTATATGTGCAAGAAGGCATCCAACAACCACTTAACCCAAGTTTCTCCCTCTGAGAGAGCTCTAAAAGCAAGCAAAACCCTTGTGGATCTCTTCCTTGATATTCTAATTTCCAAATTTGTAAGAGGTCTTCAAAGATGTCTTCACTTCACCCAAGAATGAAGGGTTTTCATCCTCTAACCAGCCATAAGGAAGGTTTTCATCTTCCTTGGAAAAAACCACACTAATGGATTATCGCCAATAGTTGGAATGGAATGAGCAATGAGCCCAAAGATTAAATGTAGAGTAAATGCACCAAGATAGATGATAAAAATGATGTCAATGATCTCCCTTTATATCCCTCTTTAGGCACCAAAAGCCAAAATAGAAGGGCCAACCTCATAAATCTTCTTTGGGGATTTTAATTTACTTTGAAAACTTCTTCAACCCAGTGACCTACCTAAATAAAGAAAACACTACAGAAAAACATTAAAAATTAGCAAAAGAAAAATGAATTGGGAATGCAATTCCTTCCCTAGCTCATTCAATTTTATTGCCACAAAAAGGGAATGGCAATAAGTCCTTAATTAGGCTCTTAAGTTCAAAAGGGGGACATTACATAGTGTATCTTGGAATTGCTTCAATGACTAAAAACAATCATCATCCTCACTTATTAGGACAAATTTTTGAAGATGAGAAGTCTTTAAATCTCCATTGGATAGGAATATGGAAACATTTGGGGAAAAGGTCTAGTTAAGACAATGATATGTTTGGCTAGTGTTGGTAACATTAGGAGTCAAGAGAGATAGATTGTACATAACAAAAAAAAGAGAATCCTCTTCTACTCACATGGGTTTTTAGGTCAATTTAATGCAACAAAAGGGAAGAGGATGGAAAATAACCAACTCTCTTGGTAAATTAATGTCATATGGAAAAAATATCCCAAATTTCCTTTTTCCTATTTCCTTTCTAATGTTGAAAACCATGTATGGTTTAGAATAAATTGTTTGATGCCTTTATGGCATATATGCTTAGTTTAACTTTTCTCATAAGATTTTATCATTAGAGGTGGTTGGGTTCTCTAAGTGAGTATAACTTATACATTAGTTATTTTGATGGACAACTTGGACCTTTATTACATAATTTGACATTAAAATCTATTATAAAGGTGTGGCATCAATAGATATTACAAAATCAAAATGTGATATTCCATTCGTTAGTAAAATAAATATTCTCATATAGCTTAAAATTTCTAAATTTTATTTTTTCTCCTTTTACATTTCAA
Organism: Taxus wallichiana var. yunnanensis; assembly: GCA_018340775.1. NCBI lineage: Eukaryota > Viridiplantae > Streptophyta > Pinopsida > Cupressales > Taxaceae > Taxus > Taxus wallichiana. Next base: position 119,930,172 of record CM031238.1, read on the forward strand.
ATTCACTTATGTGTCTTAAGAAATACCTTACATATTCAATAATTGCTTTATAAATAATATTACAACGTGAAAGCCACCACACACGCGTGCGTGATATACGTTATTACAACAAACACACATACTTTTTAATTAAAAACTATATGTAAGTTGTTTCAAAATATTTAAAAACTCAAAATGCACATTCATAATAAGAACACTAGGAAAAATATACATATATGTATGAGAATCTAATGGCCCCACAATTAAATCGGCTAAACATTGTAACTAATAAACCCCATGTGATATTTAAACCGAGAAAGTTGGAAAGCACGTAGGTACACTTTTCATGTATCCTCTCGGGGGCGGAGGGGGACCACGGAGTTTGTTGATGCGCAAAATGTTAGGTTGTGAGCCTGTTTTCATGTGAAAGTGTTGAAGACTATACACTAAAGTACTGTACACTTTTCATGTATCCTCGCCGGGTTCGGAGTTGGGCAGGCGGTAAGCAAATTTCTGTTTTTTAGGCGTAAATTTTTTGGCCTCGAAAAATTACACCCGAAATATCGGGAAACGTGCTTTTCTCATATGGGCGAGTTTTTTGACCCATAGGTTTATGGGACGGGTTTTGCCCATGGTTTTGATACCCACGGTTTTGTAAAACTACTTAAGCAATTGTCTATTTATATGGTCTTATGCATATGATAGATGTACAAGCAAATGTATTGCAAGATGTGTTTTGAATTGGGTGTGAATTCTGTAGAGTTTGTTGAGCATAGCTCCAAACGGATCTGGGTATTGTATTGAGAGAGCGGTGGCTTGTAATAAAATCTGAGCAAGTGATTCTTGGTGGACGTAGCCCAAATTGGGTGAACCACGTTAAATCTTGTCTCTTTGTGTTGTGTTATTTTATTACGCAATTTTATTTGAGATCTGTAATAATTTTGCATATTAGTTTCTCTTTATTTGCGATTACGTGAGGATTATTCCGCATATTTTATCCCTTATTTCCTAACAATTGGTATCGAGCACTGGTTTGGTTTCTTTGAAGTGTTGAATCGCGGGAAAGTTTTTAGCTTGAGTGGGAGCTATGGCGAGATGAAGGAAGATCTAGGGTTGATAAATTCAACGGGCGAGAATTTGATCTTTGGAAGATGCGAGATGGAAGATTACCTTTATCGAAAGGATCTTTATACTCCGTTGTATGCGAGAAGGTGAACAAACCCTCGAGTATGATAGATGCGGAATGGGATTTGTTGGATCGGAAGGCACTTGGAAATCCATTTGTGTCTTGCATCTTGGTATTATTTAATGTTTGAAAGGAAAAGACTACAAAGATCTAATGGATGCATTAGGAAGTTGTATGAAAAACCCTCTTGCCTCTAATAAGATATTTTTAATGAAAAAGTTGTTTAATATGAAGATGTCGAGAATAGTTCGATGTGAGATCATTTAAATGATTTGATACGGTTGTGAATATGCTAGCTTGATTCTGATAGAATTTGATGAAGAAGTTAGGGCTTTATTAATTATGTGCTCTTTACAGAGTTGGAATAGCACAGTAATGGCGGTAAGTAACTTCGGTTCAGGCTAACTCGAAGTTGAAGTTTGAGGATGTTGTAGGGGTGATTCTAAGCGAGGAAATGCGAAGAAAAAGCTCACGGGAATCTTCTACTTGAGGAATGCTTTGGCAGTGGAAACTAGAGGGAGACAGAAGAATAGAGAAGCCGTGGAAAATCAAAAGATCGGGCAAGGTCAAAATCCAAGAACAAGATTGTATCTTTGGAATTGTGGAAAGCTTTGGGCATGCGAAAGAAGGAATTTGTTGGGAGCTTCGGGATAAGAAGAAACAACGGGAAGAAAACAAGGAGGCAAATGTGGCAACGGGTAATGTATGTCGGGATGCTTTGATTCTTTCTTTGCATAATATTCTTGAATCTTGGGTTTTAGATTCGGGGCTTCTTTCCATGCTTCTCCACATAGGCATTATTTTGTTGATTATGTTCGAGGAGATTTTGGGCATGTTTTCTTGGTGATGATGAGCCTTGCGGCATAGTTGGAAAAGGTTACATTCGGGTTAAGATGCGAGAATGGGAATACTTGGCTATTGAAGGATGTCGGACATGTGCCTACATTAAGAGAAATTTGATATCGGCGGGGCGGTTGGGAAGTGATGGTTGTCTTGTGATATTTGACTAACTCTTGGAAGGTTACCAAGGGTGCTCTTGTGGTGGCGAGAGGTAAGAAGGTTGGAACCTTGTATTTAACCACTTGATAGTACTAATGATTGTAATCTTGTGGCTTGGATGCGAGATCTGACATTATGGCACTATAGGCTCGGTCATATGAGCCATAAGGGCATGAACATCATAAAGAAGAATTTTCTGGATATACGAAATAGTTTGGATTTACTGAGAAGCTGCATATATGGGAAACAAAAGCGAGTAAGGTTTCTCAAGGTTGGACCTACGAAAGAAAGAGAGTAAGTTAGAGCTGGTGCATTCGATGTGTGGGGGCCGGCTCGGTATCATCTCTTGGGGGTTGAGTTATTATGTTACTTTTATTGATGATCACGACAAGGAAAGTTTGGGTTTATTGTATTAGAAACAAATCTGATGTATTTGACACTTTTGTTAAATGGAAAGCCTTGGTAGAGAATGAAACGAGGTCTTAAGCTAAAATGTCTCGGAGTCGGATAATGGAGGAGTATTGCAGCAATGAATTTGATGATTATTGTTCTAAGAATGGAATCCATAGGCAAAAAGATGGTTCGGGAACTCCATGCAGCGAGAATGGGGTATCGAAAAGGATGAAACAGAACAATAATGGAACGTCTTTAGGAGCATGAGGTTACATGCGGGACTACCTCTTTCTTTTTGGGCGAAGCGGTGAGCACATTGTGTACTTGATAAGCAGAGGACCCTCGAAGTGCCTTGGATGGAGGCATACACGAGGAGGCTTGGTATGGTAAGAAAGTTGATTATTCATTTCTTAGAGTCTTTGGATGTGAGGTGTTTGTTCATATAGACAAGGATGATAGGACCAAGCTAGAGGCTAAATCAGAAAAATGTACTTTCATTGGTTATGGTGGTGATGACTTTGGATTTAAATGTTGGAGTATTAAGGACAAGAAAATCATTCGATCTAGGGATGTGGTCTTTAATGAGAAAGTCATGTATAAGCAACGATTGCGGGAAAATAGGGGAAGAATCCAAGAAAGAATATGCGGTGGTAGAGGATCTTCCGGATGGGAAAGTGACACATGAATCGGTTCGGGAACCCCCTCAGCGGGAACCCCAAACTCCTATATGAGGAGGTCTTCTAGGGTAAGAAAAGAACACGAGCGTTTTCTCCTTCTCTTTATTATTTATTACTCACTGATAGTGGAGAGCCGAGAGAGCTTTGATGAAGCAATGCGGGTAGATGCCGGGAAGAAGTGGGAGCAAGCCATGGATGAGGAGCATCGGTCTCTCATGGAGAACCCAGGACATGGGATTTGGTAAAGCTACTTAGGAAGGAAAAAGAGCATTACGGAAACAAGTGGGTGTTTAGAGTTAAAGATGAAGAAGGAGGAAAGAAAGATATAAGGCCGGTTGGTGGTCGAGGGTTTGCACGAAACAAGGTATAGATTTTGATGAGATTTTTTCTCTGTAGTAAAAATGACTTCTATCGAAGCTGTTCTTGGAATAGTAGCGTGAAGACTTGCACTTAGAAACAGATTAGATGTAAAGCTACATTTCTCCATGGTGATTTGGAGGAGGAGCTATATATGCGCAACCCGAGAAGGATATGAAGTCAAAGGTAAAGAGGAGATGGTGTGCAAAAGCTGAAGAAGAGCTTGTATGGCACAAACAAGCTCCACGTCAATGGTATAAGAAGTTTGATAGCTTCATGATGGAGCGAGGTTATATTAGATGTCATTCGACCATTGTGTGTATCTGAAAAGAAATTTGAGGATGGAAGTTATATTATCCTGTGTTTGTATGTTGATGACATGTTGGTTGCGGTAAAAACATGCGGGAAATAAAAGTACTCAAGAAGCGACTAAGTGAATCCTTTGATATGAAGGATTTGGGGCAGCAGAACAAATCCTTGGTATGAGGATAACTCGGGATAGGAAGGAATGGAAAGCTGACTTTATCTCGGGAAGAGTACATTAAGAAGGTATTGGATAGGTTTAACATGCGGGATGCTAAACCGGTTGGGACTCCTTTGGCGAGGCCATTTTAAGTTATCAAAGGAGCGTGTCCCAAGACGAGCGGGAAAGAAACCAGATGTCAGTACCTTACTCATCGGCGATTGGTAGTTTGATGTATGCTTTATGGTGTGCACTAGGCACGATATTGCCCATGCGGTGGGAGGCTGTGAGTAGATTTATGAGTGATCCGAGGTAAAGAGCATTGGCAGCGGTAAAGTGGATCCTTCGGTATTTGAGAGGGACCATGGGGACAGTTTGTGCTATAGATGGATCGAGACACCACTTTACGTGGTTATGTAGATTCGAGACATGGTGGAGATGTAGACAGGGGAGGAGGAGCACGACGAGTTATATTTACATTGTAGGTGGGACAACGGTGAGTTGGATTTCACGACTACGAAGTGGTGGCTTTGTCGACCACGGAGGTGAGTATGTTGCTTGCCACGAGAGGCAAGCAAGCGAAAAGATGATTTGGTTCTGACAATTGCTTGAGGAGTTGGGGCATAAGCGGGAGGAATGTAAGTGCATAGTGATAGTCGAGTGCTATATACACCTAGCTAAGAACTTTGCTTTCCACTCTAGGACAAAGCATATATAGTTAAGGTACCATTTCATCGGGACAACTTTGGAGGAAGAGAAGTTGAAGTTGGAGAAGATTCATACCGGTCGAAATCCTGCCGGACATGATGACCAGGTGGTCACGAGGAAAAACTAAAGTTGTGTTCAGCTTTGGTTGGTCTTCACGAAACTAGTGAAGGGTTGAGAAGCTTGCTCGGAGAGGAAAACTAGTCTCAGTGGGAGATTGTTAGGTTGTGGAGCTGTTTTCATGTGTGAAAGTGTTGAAGACTGTACACTAAGAGTATTGTACACTTTTCATGTATCCTCGCTGGGGTTCGGGGGTGGGCGAGGCCCCGGCGGCGAAGCCCCGGTGTTTGGGTTCGTTGCGCCCCTTTTTTTTTTTTTAGGCGTAAATTTTTTGGCCTCGAAAAATTACACCCGAAATATCGGGAAACGTGCTTTTCTCATATGGGCGAGTTTTTTGACCCATAGGTTTATGGGACGGGTTTTGCCCATGGTTTTGATACCCACGGTTTTGTAAAACTACTTAAGCAGTTGTCTATTTATATGGTCTTATGCATATGATAGATGTACAAGCAAATGTATTGCAGATGTGTTTTGAATTCGGGTGTGAATTCTGTAGAGTTTGTTGAGCATAGCTCCAAACGGATTTGGGTATTGTATTGAGAGAGCGGTGGCTTGTAATAAAATATGAGCAAGTGATTCTTGGTGGACGTAGCCCAAATTGGGTGAACCACGTTAAATACTGTCTCTTTGTGTTGTGTTATTTTATTCTACAATTTTATTCGATTATTTATTCCGCATATTTTATCCCTTATTTCCTAACACAAAAAGGAGAGTATTTTTACTTGCGATAAGGAAGTTTGTTGGCGCTTACTGACGTGAGGGTGGAAGCTACTTAAAACACGGCAGAAAATTTATTGTCATCGACTTATTACAAACTTGTTGTCGTGCGTCTAAACCTTTTTGTCACCACGACTTGAAAATGAAATCTTCTTTCAGGGGAAAAATTTGCACACAAACCCCAAGAAATTCGTTTTCCAAAGAAATCGGTTCCAGTTAGGAGATATTCGTTGGGGATTTCCACCTCCGATTTCCAAAAGGTCTCTTAAAGTGAACCACGATTAGGGTTCTCTGCGATTCGACTAGTCCCGCCCTTTATTAGCTCTATACCCCAAAAAGTCTCATCTCCCTTTAACTAGTTGACATCTCATTTAGAATCCTTTATCGATTACACGAATCCCTCTACTACACTACCACATGGCTATGCTTTGATGGCCCATATGGAATGGATTGCCCATCTATATATCTAGGGGTATTTAAGTCGGTTGAGCTACATAACATCATTTTTCAATTTCATTTGCTAATGTCTAATGTACATTTAGACTATCTATATACAAACAATGACTCAATAGCTGTTGGTTTATTTTATCTCTCCAGCCTTAAAATATGTTAACTAGATAAGATTTAACATATCTTGGTCTTGTTTTAAATACATTTATATTTTTAACTTTGAAATATTATATAGATAAGATAGTCTACTTGAGATAAGAATACACGAACAATAGAATCGCTCAACTACAAAAGAGCCAACCCCTATTCTCAAATAACTCCACGATAGAACAAACTTTTTTATGGGAGAGACATGCTTGTCCAACCTGACAGCAAGATAAGAACACATCGAAAAGGGAATAATCCCCATCGATAAACCCCGGCCATGAAAACCGCAAAGGTACTTGCATTGTATTAATAACTATCATGAATACCCGTTTAAAATCTAGGTATGCGTACCACAACCACTTAAAACTTGTCTGTGTTCATAAACGCAGATCTAAGTATGTTGGGTAGCAAAAGTTACTCGGAAATCTATACTGATCTTGGTGCATTAATAATGAGTACCTAGTTCTGTTGGCATTGATACTTCATCGGCCTCCATTTACTCCAGACATCCATTTGGACTTACAATTGCAGTCTGCCGTATCATTAGTACAATAACACTTTGCTCTGTTCACTAGCTGTTGAACAGATGAACATTTATTCTTCAATACTTCTCCTACAACTGTCTTTCCTATTTCGTATTTCACAGAATAGAATAGTTTCAGACTGCAGTGTCATTAAAATACAGTTTAATGCAACAATGTTTATTATAATCTCAATGGCAACCGTTTTCATTTTCCGTCTATGACCATTATAACTAATTCAAATTTAAATTCCTCAATGGAATGATCAGACAACTAATTCAAAATACATAGAAGAGGAGTGGAAGATGGGGATAAGATTAAAGAGGAGATACAAGGGCGTTTCATGCCCTAGGCAACCGATTTCATTCACGTATTTTAATCCCATCGTTGAGAACCAGCTATAACCAGCTTTGGGACGATGTTATCGGACTTGGTGCTTATAGCCTGTTACAAGCGAAGGCAATGGGTTTTGAGGAACTCTTGTGTTTTCTTTTGTTTTCTGGTACGCATTTACATAATTTGAATTTGGAATAGGCATCTGAGTTGATTGTATTCATATCTTCCAACCCTTTTTAACTTTTGTGGTTGCATTCAAATTTTACTGAGATTTCCCAGACATTAAGTTAATGGGTTTTGCAAAATTTTACATTTTGTTGATCTCATTTTAAGGAATAATTCTAAATAATACTTTTTTTTTCCCACTCTACCCAGAGTAAAATGTAATTTAAGGTCAACAATGGGAAATTAGATTAAATAGCCTTTCTATTTTGACAATTCAACGCTACATCACTATAATAATAAATTATGATAGCGTCATCAAAAGTTTTTCTATGGCAAAGGTAAGAAAGAATCTTTTCTAGCGTTAACTTTATGTATTGTTAAAAATAACACTATAATTTTTTTTAAAAATTGGGCAAGCGGGTAGACGGACAATTAGAAGGGAGGGAGGCGTATACTCCAAATACTTCCTAAGGTGCTCAAATACCTTAATTCGGCCCGAGGAGATAGGTTGGATCTGATCGGGAGGAAAAAATAGAAAGCTTGATCAAGGAACGTTGGAAGATATTAAGCAAAGCATGCAATGGGTAAAAGGTGGATCTTGAGACAAGCATATTAAGACTTTTGTTGAAGAGGTCATTCCAACTTGGGTTAAATTTGACACTTGTGTACTGCATTATAAAGATTTTTAGTCATAAAATACAACCAAATTTTATTCTAGACCATATGTTAAGGATGGGTAGTTTCTTTTGTAACCTCTCGTATTGATGTTGGAAATAAAAAAACCAACCATTTTTAAATTTATATATGTGACCATGCGAGTTTGTAACATTTAAATGTTCATTGTTATCGGCGTCATGGGCAACACTGGATGGCCAATGGGATTGGCCAATGGCATGTGACGAAGACTTGGTTGTTAGTGTCGTTGTCACTTGAGTTCCCGTGGTTCTAGTTTTCCACGGACCACCAATGATGAACAATCCATTATGGCATACAATACTACCATTTTGATAATAATAGTTTATACTAGCAATAAGGTTGGAAAATAATCTCCCCAAAGAATGCACTTATGGCCTTGGATCCACCCATAAAAAACTACTATATTCATGCATGCACATGCTTTGGTGGGACCCGCACGTCGGTGGTCACGTCGATGTTTGAACATTTTTTTATCAAATCGCAATGTAATCAAAATGCGGCATGTAGCGAGGTGGTAGGTGCGGTTGGTTGGGAATGAGTGTTTGGAAGTCACATGTCACCGGTTCGACCCTAGTTGGGTCCCTATGCATGATTGTTGAAAAACACAGTGTGTTTTTCAACACAAAAAAAATAAGTTTGAAAGTTTGTGACCCAAAGATGACATGATGGTCATGATGAGGCATCGCATGGGTTTTTTATGCATGTGGTGCATTCTTTGGGGAGGATAGCCCTTGCCAACAAGTAGCGATAGCACCGGCCGATAGACATGTTTAAAGAAACATTAAATATATTTTTATTTTCATATTAAATATTAAATATTAAATATTATTATTCTTTCAAACACAAATAATAAAATACTACTATTTCATGTCACCAAAATAATAATAATCAGTAACATGAAAAGACCCAGAGTAAAAGAACGATATATATATATATATATATATATATGAAAACATATAATATTTAATACTAAAATCTTCACTATTATTCTTTGCATTGAAATAATAATAATATTCACTATTTAATATTTAATATGAAAATTAAAATATATTTAATATTTTTTAACATATCAATCTATTAATAACATTGAAGATGTTATTGCTAGTTTATATACTTTTTACTTGCATGCTGCCATTATTCAAATAAAATATAATTTTTATTAATGTGGAAGGCATTCCCCATGGTAGGAATTTCCTCATCTTATGACACATGCAAAGAGATCAACGACAGAGGGTGTTTGGTCATTCACGTACGACTTAAATCTAGCTTGTCCACATGGAGTGAAGCTTGTACTCGTCGCAGTAGACGATGTTGCAGTTGACGAGGCACCATGCTAGGCTGCTCGGTTTCGTTGGCGTGTAAATCTCGTCCAACGTAAAATCTGTGTCGACTCGTCGAGCAAGGCATAAATACGAATCTTTCTGGCGATGACGCCCATCGCTAACAGTGATTCGTTGGCGTTGAAATCGACGGATCTGATGGCGTCAGAAGCTCGACTGTTGGAGGACGTCACCAATACAACCGCCCGAAACAACTAGAGTTCTCCTCTTATTTATATAGAGAAAGTAAAGATTGATCAACATCTGTTGAGTCCTCGAGAGCTTGAATGAAACATGAACACAACCTCAATGGAATTCCTGATCCTAACAAGATAATGAAAGATATGTAATGAATACTCCTCCTATTAACAAACAAACAAAAAATGAATGTGTCTTACAAAGATATTACTGCAATTACAGAAGTTTGTGGTATTGCATGTTTCTTTGACGAGAATTTGGGGAGACTGTAAGTACAATCGGTCGTGGCAAAACCATAACCAAAGCCTAGATCAGTGTGAGAAACACACAACTCTCCATATAAGTAGTTTTTGTCAGTACCATTTGGACCCATATCCCATATCCTATTCCTCGTGCTTCAACCACCTTGTTACCCGAAGGTTTATGTCAAGGCACGACTGCAAACTACTAACAAGTCTAACCAACCCAAGAAGCATCTTGGCTCAACCCGAGCTCTATTTTCTTGGATTTTTCCTAGCTCATCACGGCCCTAGCTTGGATTTTCTCGAGCTCGACATTTTGCTACTCTGCTCGAGGTTTGGCCCTAGGTTTCCACAACACGATACTAGGTCGAGATAGGAGTATGGTCACATGAGCAAGGAGCTAGCATAATAATACTTTGAAGATTAGAGCAGGTGGCTTGGTCACATGAAAGTGAAAAACTGGCTACCTTGCGTGAAACCGTGACTCACGAGAGGTGGTGTCAAATCTATGTTTCGATCGCGGAACATATTGGATTTTTCCTATTTTTATTTTGGCCCCCTTAAAGTGTAAATTGCACTCACATGAAAAATGGGAGCGATATGAAGCGATAAAGTGGAACGCAAATAGAAGATATTATTTGGGTGTTACAATTTGAGCCATGGAAAAGGTGTGGTACATGTAGGTATTAAATTTTCACTTTTTTATGTCCAATGTTCCATTGATGCCTTCGTCTTGTCTACCAAATCAAACACAATCTAATTGAAAACCTTACTGAGATGTAATAAAATAAAATAAAGAAATAGACAAGTTTGATTGGCAGATAAAATATACATGTCACTCATATGACTAATCGTTAGAGGGGCTCAATTATCAATGATTGTTCACGCATTGCCTATTTTCCTACAATTACTTCTGCATTTACTCAAGTTTAAAACAGAAAGGGGGCCTACAAAGTGCTACATGAAGAAAGAAATGTGGTTGGGTTTTGACCATGGAACCTATCTGACTTTCACCTTTTTTAATTTTGACCCCTTTAAGCTCAAATTGCACTCACGTGAATAATCGAGTCTTAGTCTAAAACTTCTTCTCCCTAGACATGTATGACCAACCACTAAAGGGACTCAATTATCAATGATTTTTCTTGCATCTCTTTTTTTCCCTACATTCCTCATACTTAAAATTGAAAAGGGGGCTATAAAGTGCTACAAAAATCAAGCATTTTGGTTGTGTTTGAACTTGGAACCTATTGGATGTCCCCAATTTTTTAGTTTGTTCCCTTTAAGTGCAAATTGGACTCATCTATAAAAATTCAAGCGAGATAGAGACAATAAAGTGGAACAACTATTGGATATTATTTGGGTGTTAGAGTTTGTTCCATGGAAAAGGTGTGGTACATGCATGTATTTAATTTTCACTTTTTTATTTCCAACTTTCCATTGATGTCTTTATCCGATCTAACAAATCAAACATCTACCAACGAAAACCTTGATGTCATTTTTTTTAAATAACAAGGCTTGATTGGTAGATACTATCTCCTTTCCACTTATATGACATGCTTCTTTGAGCATCCCTTGTTTTCCCACAATTTCTTGAGCTTAAACTAGAGAGGATCAATTAATAATGATTGTTATAATGTGAGCGAGAACAAGACAATAAAGTGGAATACGTGTGGGACATGAGGACCGTTTATTGGACAAGCTCAAGTATTGATGATCATTCGCGCATCTCCTTCTTCCGCAAACTTGAGCTAAAAAATGAAAAGGGGGCCTCAAAGTTTTACAAGAAGCAAGCGGTGTGGTTGGGTTCGTACCTTTTACCTTTTGTTTTTCCTCTTTTTATCCCTTAAATAATCAATCACTGCTTGATGTGAATAATGCAAGTGAGATTGAAATGATAAAGTGAAGCACATATTATTTGTATAGGAACAATCTAAGTCGTGGAGTAGGTGTGGTACATGTTATAGGGATTTAGTTCCCATCTTTTTATTTCCATATTTACATTCACGTCTTTGCCTTATCTAACAAATTAAACACCACCTAATTGAAACCCTTGACGATGAAAATAAAGATAACGCAACAAAATTTATGTTAGTCCTCGTGTTTCTGACGCTAGACACGATGAAATTTATGTTAAACTAGCAATCGCATGTGCACAATGCAATGTGAATGCCAAAAGGTATAAGTTATTTGTTTTAGAGGGATAGTTATGATGTTTTTAGTTGATGTTGATAAGGGGTGTGATTGATTTTGGTTGTGTAAAAATATAGACAAACCACTTCATTTAAATAATGCAAACATGAGGTCTAACCTTTAAAACAATTCAATATGAAAAAAGTGATGTAATTTACAAAGCTTTGGATGGATACAAGAGTGCAAGACAGATAATCCTAAGCCTAACACATAGTCATAAATTAGTCACAGGCCTTTGAATTCAAGTATAACTTAAAATCAAAGGAAAACACCATACCCTCATGAATCAATGTTTCTAAATAACATTCAAACAAAACTAAACCTATGATGTATCTAAACTCTATTAATATTATAAAACCACAAACTTGTCTACATCGATAAAGTGGAAAGTAGTGCCCAGGAGGTGTGTTGGCTATACAGTGACCTCAAAACTAGCCTTATGTTGAAAGAGAAACACCTATCTAAACACCAAAAATTGCATCCATTAAAATAGACTTCCATGGAAAATAATGAAAGTCCTATAGAGATTGCAGTAGGTTTATGAACAAACTCTCAGCTACTAGACATATGATCAATTTGTTCACTACATTGGTTTATACTTGTTTGTAAGCATACTAGTTTAGTTGTAAGAGTATTGGAGTCTATATTCCTCCATTCAATCCCAAGTAGAAAGGAAAAGAAAATCAAAACAAAAAAAAATCATTTCTTCATCTTCCTTCATATTTATCTTCACATCATAATCATGTATTTATTCATAAAAAGTGTATTATTGCTTGCCATTGAAGTAGAGCATGCAATGGTATACTTTAGCCACGGGAGCACTCCAATGTCAAATCATTGATAGCAAATGATCACATTCATAGAAGTATGAGTTGCAAGAAGAGGCTATTGAAAGCATTCACAAAACTGTGACACCAGTGAATAAGAAACCAAGTTCAAGCTTCTCCAGCCTCCCCCATACACATGGCCGAGATCAAGAAAATTTTATTGGCTTTTCTAACTGGTAAAAATAACATATTAAATTTAAAAATCACCTAAATTTACTATATTTTCCAATCTTACTATATTTCCCAAAATCTACCAGTACTAATTGTAAATGCTATACATTAGAATATAATGCTTATATTTTGAAATACATACTGACTACTCTATACTTATTAAGAAAAATCCCACCCATAAACCTTGGCTGAGAACTGAGGATGAATTTGGGGAATTGAAGGATGTCATTGCAATTACAATAGCACAGAGTTTATTGTTTCCATTATGTTCACATTAGGGGGTGCATACTGTGGAAACTCATTGAATTTCAAACTTAGGATTTCTTCACAAACTCTTTTATAGAGGAGCTAACTCTTATAAGTGGGCTAAAGATGTGTTTGATGCAAGACTGCAGTGGCTATGCAGGAATGGAATTCAATAGTGGAGAAATTCTTGGCAAGATGGTGAATCTAGGACCAATTGTCCTATTCCTGTAGGATGGAACTAGACTTGTAACTTTCAGGTCAAGGATCAAATTGGTAGCTTCTTTTACTTCCCTTCCCTTTACTTTCAAAGAGCAGCAGGAGGGTGTTGAGGTTTTATTATGAACCCCATATCAGTGATTCCGTGCCCTTTGGAACTCCAAACAGAGACTTTACTTTCTTAATTAGTGATTGGTATACCCGGAGTCAAAAGGTGAGAGTGGTTCCTATGGACTCCAATTTTTAAATTTACAAGCTTTATGTGGTCAAAATCAGAAGGTTGAAGTCCATGTTGTGTAGAATGAATGAGTAATATTTTCTTGAACATAGGGAAAACCTATCGCATGTGTATACACAATGTTGGAATTTTGACTTCATTGAACTTTAGAATCCAAAATCACAATATGTTTCTTGTGGAGACAAAAGGATCTTATACATTACAACAAAATTACATGAACTTGAATATCCATGTTGGCCAGTCTTACTCATTTTTGGTAACAATGGACCAAAATGCAAGCAGTGATTACTATATGGTGGCAAGTGCTTGCTTTGTTAATACTACTATTTGGGCCAATGTAACTGGTGTTTTGTTATTCTGAGCTATTCCAACTCAAAGGGAAAAGCAAAAGGACCTCTTCCTGATGCTCCCAATTATTTCTATGATAAATATTTCTCACTGTTTATGAACAGTGATGTGAACCGAATGGAAAGATTGAATAAACTTCTTTTCTTTGGTCCGCAAGCGAAGTTTTTAAGTAAAAGACATGAAGTTTTTCTAACTCATATGATGGATTCCACATTGCTATTGTAGAACCAGATCGATTTATATGGTAGGCAATCAATCAAATTTCAAAAATGAAAGCAGAGGTCTATTGTTATTACTACTATAGGCAGTTTGCTAGGAAGCCATTAATGAATTACAGGGTTCTTTGAGGGACGAACTTACAAAAAATGATGTGATTTGAGTGGAGAGACTAAGAAAACTATCTTTAGACTTTTGTAGGTTGTTTTCTTTTATACATAATCTTTTTTATTAAAGACAATAAACTTTTTAAACTCAAATGATGGATTCTACATTACTCTTGTAGAACTAGGCTATTTCCACAACAGAAAATCGACAAATTGAAAAAATGAATGCGGAAACTCAATGTTATTTCAACCAATGGCAGTTTTCTAGGAAGCCAATAATGGATTACAGAGGCCTTTGAGGGATCAGAATGCTGAAAAATCATGTGCTCACTACAGTTAGAGAATTACAGAGCAAATTTGCAGAGATGGGAACTCTGTTGCAAAAATCTTAAATAGAAATATATAATTACAAAACCCTTGATTGTAATTTGCAGAAGAAATCCTCATAGGAAATCCAAAGGCTTATCACAGACTCTGCAACCTCTACTGATTTGTTCATTCTCGGTCATTTGCGCAGTGCTTACTAGTGCACCGTGATCTTCTCCAGCCTTCCATGGAACACCATTGACAACTACTACAATTAAAGAACATGTGCTAAATGAACCTCCAATCCTCAAATAACTTGATCCGGAAAATGCATGTGATCGGAACAAGAAGATTTATTAACATGTAAGGAGAAAGAGTCCAAATAGTGGAGTATTAGGAGAAATTTGTTGTCTTTCACATTATGGAGGATTAGGAGGAATTTGTTGGCTACATTATATACGATACCAATGCAAAAATATCATAGACACATAAAAATTGTATATCGAGCAATACCTAATGCACCTCCTCATAGACAATAAAAAAATTATAACTGGGGTCTTCCTTCAAAATTTAGGGTTCGTAATCAAGTGTTAGAGAATTATAACAAAAAGATACCTCTTGGGCCTGACTATAAGCTATAATCCAAGTAGAGCTAGGGCATGAGAATAGAACCCTCAAACTTAGTTAGTTTTTCATGAAACTTGGAAGGAGTGATCATGAAGGAGTTTACCACTCGATTCAAAATGAAGCTTAGAGTTTCATTGGGGAAATAAATCTCAACAAATCAACAAAAGTGAGACTTTTCCACCAATAGTTATGGTTGTACATCAATTTTGTCCATGTGAATTCCAAATTTCATTTACATGCAAAAAATCTTATGCATGATGCAGAAGAAATGCCCTCAAAGCCCAAATTGTATGGTACAGGAAAAAATCAAATAGATGGCAATAATACCAAACAAGTGGATCAAGTGGGCTACAAGAATTTTGGTTACATATTACCAAGGTGAAAATGGAGAAGCAAGACTGGGGATGAATGAGCATATGATAAAAACATAATACTTGTTGAAACATTATCAACAATTCCATTTTATGCATATGGAAAAATCATAATACTTGCTAAAACATTTAATCGACTAATTTGTGTGGTTTCTGTGATATTTGCTGAAACATTTCTTTCAATTTCTTTTAAAAAGCTATGAATAAAATTACAAAAATAAACACTAAAGCTAATGGATAGGTCTCAGAGTCGTGCATTTACTCGTCTTAGGGGAACCCCTGGATATTTAGCCCCTGAATGGTTGTTGCATGCATCTACGACATAAAAGAGTGATGTTTTTAGATTTGGGATGGTTTTTCTAGAAATAATTAGTAGCCGGAAGAATTTAGACTTGTCCTATCATAAGGGTATGGAATATTTTCCATGTTGGGCAGTAGGTATGACTGAAGAAGGAAAGATTATGGATGTAGCTGATCCAGAACTAAGATATTCGGTTGATTATGATTGTAAACAGGTTGTAAATGTAATTAAATTTACATTTTGGTGTATTCAAGAGGATGAGAAAATAAGGCCTTTGATGAATAAAGTTATCCTGATGCTAGAAGGTCACATTGAAATCAAAGAGCCACCGCTATCTATTCAATTTTTGGCAAGAACACAAGTTAGGATTTCTGCACAAACATTAGAGTCTAAGTTTTTTTATGCATAGGCACAACAAGTCAAAAAATCTTATGCATGATGCAAAAGAAATGCCTTCAAAGCCCAAATTGTATGGTACAGAAAAAAATCAAATAGATTGCAATAATACCAAACAAGTGCATCTCCACACACATCCTAATGCACTTGCACCTAATTCACCATAGAAATTATATCGAAGCAATACCTAATTCACATAGAAACAATCTCGAGATAAACTTGGTTGCAGTGTGGTAGTCACTACACACACGAAAGTTCTTGACAACTCTAATAGTCGTTCCAGGGGATGTGTTTAACAACCCAAATGCAATTGTCAATTTCTCACTATGGTGGTAGACAATTAATTCCTTCTCCTCCATCTCTACATCATTAAATGTAGGTGCTCTATCTGTATCATACCCTTCTGCCTTCATCTCCCACAATAATTTCTCCAACTTTGCATAGATCTCTTATGTTTGTGGGTGTGATATATCTCCTACACAAAAAGCATGTACCGTTTCATGCACTTCAATCCAACTACATCCAGGTACCTTCTTAATTCTTCTATCTTTCATCAATTTCCTTACCTTTTGCATGTCACTCCTCCTACCCACTTCTGCATAAATGTTTGATAGAAGAACATAAGGCATAATATTATTAGGATCCAATTCAAAAAGGAGTCTTGCCACAAATTCTCCTAACCCTATATTCTTATATGATTTACAAGCTCCAAGCAAACACATCCACACAATCACATCAGGTTTTATTGGCATTTTGATGATGAAGTTAAGTGCTTGCTTAAGATAGCCTGCACGGACAAGAAGGTCAACCATGCATACATAATGATCCACTGTGGGCTTGATGCCATAAAATTCACTCATGTGACTAAAATATTTACAGCCATCATCTACTACACCTGCATGACTGCATGTAAATAAAACACAAATAAAGCTTACAAGGTCGGAATGGCTCCATGGTGCATCATCAGTTCAAAGAGTTTGAGGGCATCCGTGTTATAGCCATGCATTGCATATCATGCAATCATTGCATTCCAGGAGGCAACATCTGGATGATGCATTTTGTCAAACAAATGACATGCCTTCTGTATGCTGTCACATTTTGCATACATGTCTATTAGAGCATTTGAGACTACAGTATATGACAAAAGTCTACTTTTAATTATTTTTTGATGGATCTCCATACCATGTTTCAAAGCTCCTATTTTGGCACACGCTGGTAGGATGCTGACAAAGGTTGCCAATTTTGGATTTACATCTGCAAACTGCATTTGCTTAAAAATATCCAAGGCATATGCGTACCTCCTTCATTCGACCCTATTTACAAAGCGCTCTAAGAATTAAATTTGGATTTAGGCGGGTAATGGATGACATCATATGCTTGATGCATTTTCTTTCACGCCACAGAGAGCAACGATTGTGGGGAGAGGTAGAGGGAGAGAATAAAATCGTTCTCCCCGAGGAGGATCGTCTCATCATCCAAGCAGGACAACAAATGGGCCACCATCACTCACATCCTCCCAATTTGCACCGACAACGCCATAAAAACCATTGGAATTCCACCGGAAAACACAAAAACGTCAAATTTAACATAGTCACGAAACGTCCACAATGGCCTTTTCCATAGGGGAACGCCTTTGATGTAATAACAATTTCATGTCGTATATTTAAATTTACTTTTCTAGACCAAAACTTTCCAATTTGTAACTACAATTTCAAATGAAGAACACTAGCAAAACTATAGATATATCATGTATTAGAATCCAATGGCCCCATAGTTAAACCGGATAACATTTGTAACCAACAAAGTGCCTTGTGATATTTAAACTCGAGCAGGTTGGAAAGCATTTAGTCTTCTTAATCATCTCATCGACATGCTTATATCAATATTCATCACAAAAAGAATAAAAACATTCAAATAACACACTTTCACTTTGTAATATTTGTTCCATTACCACTGACCCTATTTATAGATCTTGGAGTGAATGATAGGGTTAGCTCCGATTTGACCGACCCCGCTCTTCACCGAACTTATACCCCATAAATCTTGCCCTACCTTTCATTAACTGACATTTCATTTGGAATCCGATATCCAATTACATAAATCCCTCCACTCTACTATAACATGGCTACAACATGACAACCCAGGATGGAATGGACTGCCCATCTATATATCTAGGGCCATTAAAGCCAATTGAACTAGTAACATCATTTTACAATTCCATTTGCTGAAGTCTAATATACATTTATACTATCTATATAGAAACAATGATTATTTCAATAGCTGCTGGTTAATTTTTATATCTCAAACCCTAAAATATGTCTATTAGATAAGATTTAACACATTATGGTCTTGTCTTAAATACATTTATATTTTTAACTTTGAAATATTATAATGATAAGAGAGTCTACTTGGGCTGAAAGTAAGATAAGAATACACCAACAATGCAATCTCATTGACTACAAAGGAGCCAACTGCCATCCTCGAATAACTCCAGTCTTGACTCTCCACCATAGAACCAACCTGAAAGCCAGATATGGTACTTCCATTGTATTAATAACTATCATGAATACCCGTTTAAAATCTAGGTATGCGTACCACAACCACTTAAAAGTTGTCTGTGTTCATAACGGCAGATCTACTTAAGCATGTTGGGCAGGCAAATTTACTCCGAAATATATTCTGATCTTGGTGCATTGATGAGTACCTAGTTGTGTTCGCATTCATATTTCATCTGCCTCCATTTATTCCAGACATCCATTTGGACTTACAATTGCAGTCTGTTGTCCTTATTTTGTATTTCTCAGAACAGAACAGTTTCAGACTGCAGTGTCATTAAAATACAGTTTAAAGCAACAATGTATATTAGAAATAGAAATAGTTTGTTGGCTTAATTTTTATTTAATTTAGATACTTATATCCAGCGAGAGGCTAGGAATGGCCGATAGGACTGAAGACATAATATATTAGATGACCTAGTATACAAAGCACGTGTCAAATGCATCTCTAAAGATATAAAAGAGAAATTAGAATCAAACGAAAATTATTGATTTAATTATTTGAAAATTATAGATCTTGAAACCAATAAAATATATGTTGTTTTAATAATTTGGACCATGTTCTCTGTGTATGTAGTTTGTTGAGGTTCACTAATTCTGTTATTTGGAAGTAAGAACTGATATTCTTGGAGTTATCTATATGTGAAGACTTCAATTTGAGTGTTCTTCGTTCAAGTGTCTCGCGAGTGAACAAGACTAGTTATTTTGGTCCTCATTCCAAATGAAATTCCTGAAGGATACATTGAAATCTCTAAAACACTTAACTATTCACATGCATTTAACTCTCTGACACTTGGCAACATTAGTTTTGGCACATTTTGACACACTTGGACTATTGACATGCATTTAACTCTTTTATAATATCATTCCCCTTTTTTACTACAAATGCATAGTCTTGGTCAACTCTATTACAGATTCATAATTCATAATATCAAGGATAATCCCAACCACTGTGGATAGTGCCATTCATCGATATAGTCTTTCTCTACTAGTCATGTTTATGTGTAGGGAATGGTCATTGTTCAAAGTTTCAAACACGGGCACTATCAGTTGGTCGGCCTTGTCTTGATTCACGGGCCAATTTGTACAGGAATTTAACAAAATACTACTTATATATACAAATGATCCTCAAAGTCATTATGACCTTACACATAACTCCCGCCACCTTGGAGATCATAATGCAAAATGATTATGTACATCTCATATCTTCCAAGAACAGCTCTAGAAAGCTAAATCTAAAATATAAGAATTCGACATAATATGGTGTCAAATATTAAGGATCAAGAGGAGAATTTTATTTAATTTCATGTCAATTTAATAGCTGTAATTTCATATATGATTTGGGATAAATACATATGTTTTTTTTTTTCCATTGAAATATTTTGATAATATGGACACCTATATTTAATCTTTAAAAACATGTCATGTATTTGATCTTCAAAAACATGACATATGGCTATCTATATTGTGGACACATATTTGATTTTTATTCTTAGAAGTTAATCCATCAATAAAAATATCGAAAATTTACCATGTGAAAAATGAAGAGATTTTGGTGCCAATTGTTTGTTGTTTAATTCTCTCAATAAAAAAACCTAAAATTCATTTACATGAATTTTAACGGCCTTTAACTTGAAACAAAAATGACAAATATGACAATCTCTTTCTGGCTGATGTTAATTTGGAGTATTAATTGTATTCATGCATAACTATATTCGTGGGCTTTTCTTGGGAATATTGGGAGAACTTTCAATGTTTACAATGTGGTTTGGTTTACAATGTGCATGTGAGGGAGTAGGAAGTCTTTCTCAAGATACTCATTTTACAATATTATTGTTGTGATGTCAATAAAAATTATGCACAATTCCATTGCAAACTTTTCATAACCAACCATTTAAGTATGCAAGGCTTTTACAGTTTTGAATAAAAGCAAAATAGATTTTGGAGAAATCATCTAGAATAATTTTGAAAAAAATATTTTTATGTTGGTATTTTACAATGGTAGGTGATCCTGTTTTACCCTATTTAAAAAAAAAACAATAGTAGCGGAGGAGGAGGGAAATATAAATATAATAGATATGTAATGAATTGATGATTGTTAATTTGATTTCTATGTAATTGTTATAATGTAGTTAATTTTTGGAAAACTTAAATAAGATTTAAATTTAACAATTTTTGTTATCATTGTTTCTTGTAGTTTGTATAATTAAAATATGTAAAATTTTATTGAAAGGTTTGTTGTCTAATTGATAAGAATGATGGTTGCTTATATCTATCCACCATAGTACAAATCCTTCTAAATACATGATGCGGAAAGTTAACTACATAGTGCCCAAGTCAATGCCTATAAGAATACACCAACAATGGAATTTCATCAACTAAAAAAGAGCCAACCGCCATCCTCGAATAACTCCACCATAGAACCAACTTGAAAGCCGAGATAAGAATAATCTCCATTGATAAGGTACTTCCATTGTATTACTAATTATCATGAATACCCGTTTAAAATCTAGGTATGTGTACCACAACCACTTAAAAGTTATCTGTGTTCATAACCGCAGATCCATCTTATGTATGCATTTACATGTATACAAAATCTATACAAAAATCTATAACCGCATATCCATCTTGGCCGGAGGTTATCCTCCACACAAAATGCACCTATGGAGGGTTGAGCTCCCCATGAAAATATATCATACCCATGCATGCACATGCCCTAGTGGATCCCACATGTCGGTGGTCACATCAGTGGTATGTTTTTTTTTTAATAAAGTGATATCAAATCATATTGAAGCATGCAATGAAGCAGCCCAGGCTGAAGTGGGGACAATGCGGCGAGAAGGACATGTCACGTATTCGATTCCTATTGCGAGTCCTCTATGCGCGGGTGAAAAATGCATTGTGTTTTTCAACCCCCAAAAATAAGTATAAAACATTGCGCCATGTGGAAGTGAATGACGTCATGGTCGGCATGGTCCACATGATGCTTGCGATGGTGTTTGCCATGTACATAGGTGCATTTTGTGTGGAGGATAGCCCTCGCCTCCATCTTGTGGGTGTATTGTTGTGCATCGTATCATTAGTTCAATAACACTTTGCTATCAAATCTTTGTTCGATATTTGAAGGCCATCTAAAATTTGAGCTTTTCACGAGTTTTAGATCGGATAACATTTATTGTTCAATACTTCTACAATCGTTATTAATTATTATTTCACATAATAGAATAGTTTCGGACTACGGTGTCATTATAATATAGTTTAATGCAACAATGCATACTATAAATAGAAATAGTTTGTTTGTTGACTTAATTTTTATTTAATTTAGATACTAATGTCTAGCCAAAGGCTAGGAATGGCCGATAAGACTGAACACATATTAGACAATTTAGTACATAAAGCATATGTCAAATGTATCTCTAAAGATATAGAAAGAGAAATTAGAATCAATGAAAATCATCAATTTTATTATTCAAAAATTATATATCTTTAAATTAATAAAAATATGTTCTCATAATGCTTTGGACCATGTTCTCTGGGTATGAAGTTTGTTGAGGTTCACGATTTATGTTATTTGAAAGTAAGAATTGAATTTTTGGAGTTATCTACATGTGAAGACTTCAATTTGAGTGTTCTTTGTTGAAGTGTCTCAAAAGTGAACAAGACTAATCATTTTTGGTCCTAAAACCAAATGAAGGTCCTTAAGGATACGTATGAATCTCTAAAACACTTGAACTATCCACATGCATTTAACTCTTTGACACTTGATAACATCGCTTTTGGCACTCTTTGACACACATGGACTATCGACATGAACTTACCTCTTTTATATTATCATTCACCTCTATTTCAAATTCCCAATTCTTAGTTTCAAGGATACTCCCAACCACGGTGGATAGTACCATTCATCGATATAGTCTTTCTCCACTAGTTATGTTTATGTGTAGGGAATGGTCAACCTTATCTTAATTCATAGGGTTACTTGCATGAGAATTTAACAAAGTGCTACCGATATATATAAATTATCCTCAAAGTCAAGTATGACCTTAAACATAACTCACGCCACTTTGGAGATCATTATGCAAAAATATTATGTATATCTCATATCTTCCAAGAGCAACCCTAGACTAATTCACAAAGCTAAATCTAAAATATAAGGATTAAAAGTTGTATGGTGTCAAATGTTAAGGATCGAGAGAAGAATGATTTTTAGTTATATGTCACTTTAATAGCTCTATTTTCATATATGAATTGGGATGAATACATATATATATTTTCCATTAAAATATTTTGATATTGTGGATATCTATATTGAATCTTTAAAAATATGTGTCATATATTTGATCTTTAAAAATATGACACATGGCCACCTATATTGTAGACATATATCTTTGATTTTTATTATTCCATGAATAAAAAATATTGAAAATTTATCCTCTAAAAAATCAAGAAATGGTGGGAAATAAACAAAACAAATTTGTTGTGCAATTGTTTGTTGTTTGGGTTGTTGTTTGTTGACTAATTCTATCTCAAAAATAACCTTAAATTAAGTGAATTTTAACGGCCTTTAACGAAATGAAAATGACAAATATGCCAATCTCTTTCACAATGATGTTAATTTGGAGAATTAATTGCATTGTCCGTGCATTACTGTATTTGTGGTTTTACTTGGGAATATTTGGAGAACTTTCAATAGTTACAATGTGGTTGGTTTACAATGTGCATGTGAGGGAGTAGAAAGTCTTTCTCAATATACTCATTTTTACAATATTATTGTTGTGATGTCAAGCAATTTTATGCAAACTTTTCATAACCGACAATTTAGGTATGCAAGGCTTTTATGGTTTTTAATAAAAACAAAACGAATTTTGCAGAAGTTATGTAAAATAATTTTGAAAAAGATATTTATATGTTGGTATTTTACAATGGTGGCGTAGGAGGAAATAAAAATGGAAAGGCCGCTATATTTTTAGATATATAATTAACTCGATACTTGTTAATTTGACGTCTATTTAATTGTTATAATCTAGTTTTATTTTGGAGAATGTAAATAGGGTTTAAATTCAGCAATTTTTGAAATTATTGTTTCTTGTAGTTTGTATAATTAAAATATGTTTTATTTTATTGAAAGGCTTGTAGTCTAATTGATGAGGATGATGGTTGTTTATATATATCTATCCACCACGAGAAAATTCCTCTAGATACATGACATGGAAAGTCAAATAGATAAGGCCAACCTCGGTCCCTACTTGACTTTGATGGATTGGATTCCCCTACATGTGGCTTCTTAACCAAAGGAGCTCATTGCTTTAGATGTACATTTACTCACATCAGAATTTACTTTATACTAATTTCATAACATAGGCCACAATACTAATAGTCTATCTAATCTTAGTGAATCCCAATCACAATAATAAGTCATTTTCAATATAAATTTATATGTAAATATATTGAGAGAAGAATATATATTAATAATTGTTGATTTATGAAGGGCGCTTTATATTCTTGTCAATATTGTCTTATTTGTATTATTTTTCATAATTTGAAGGGAACTATTTAAAAATTATTCATTAAAAAATTGTTTGCCTAAGTCCCAAATTAACAATTTAAAGGGAATTGAACATTGTGATATTCGATCATATGATGGAGTCCGAGTTGGTTTTCAAGTTCAATGTAGTAGTGTAGTTAAACCGAAACTATCTATCTCTAGTCAAGAAGAAATTTGTGAAGAAAGTAATGAATTAAGATTTATGTTATTGGTGTGTTTCAAAATAATAATAATATATCTATACTAGTTATAAACAACATTTTAAACATTTTTCATTGTATTTAGTCATAAAACACTCAACAAGTTTTGAAATCATTGTTTCTTGCAACTTGTATATTTAAAATATGATAGTCATTATTTACATAAATTTATGTACAAATTATATTGATATGCATATATATTTAAAAATGTTAAAATAAGTAAATGTTTTATTTTATAATTCTATTTGATATTGGATTTACAAGTATTACTTTTATATTTTCACGGAAAGTATTAAAAATATTTGCAAATCAGTAAAATTTAATTCTTTGAAGGCAATTGAATATTGTGATATCTTGGGCATACAATAGAGTTTGGAGCCTCTTATTTTTTTAAAAAGGAGTCTAATGAGGCGATCTATAACCAATCAACACAATTTTTGTCAAAAATAATAAATTATGATTGATATGTTTCGACATTTTTCAAATATATTTATTAGTTATCAACAACATTTTAGAAATTTTAGGGCTTTACTTTCTATAATATTAAAAAAATCATATCTTGGAAAATATAAGTATAATAATTTCGAAAATGATATATATATATATATATATATATATATATATATATATATATATATATATATATATATATATATATATTTTTATTATTGGCAAATAGTTTTTTGAAAGGGACTATACCCTTGTACAACAAGGCTCAGAAGCCAGAATAGAAAAAATAAGCACAAAGAAAAGGATCAACATCCTGATATAACAATAAGGACCAACTGCAGAACGCAGTCTGCAAAGAAGAAACAACAACCAACAACTCAACAGCAAAAACAACTGCTGAACAGCGAACAAACAACAAAGGTACAACAACACACATGGAAAGAAAACACGCAGTGATCCGGCCACAAAAATGAAAACAATGTACTCCGGCCGAACACTAACGGAGAAATCATCCAGACGAATAGCGCTCCTTCAGGGTAATTTTTTTTTCTTTTTGTTAACCGTGACCCAGCCTGCTGGAGTCTCCACTGCTGAAGGAGGAGACAAAGGAGGGGTATTCTCCTTAGTCGCATATGTCCCAAATGGGACAGCCACAAACTTATTACTTTCCGTGTTACCCTCAACAACTTGAGCAATTTTCATGCTGCTAACAGTTTGATTTTCGGAAAGAGGGGTTTCAAGGGCAGATTTGGATACAGCCACTGTTTCCACTTTTGATTCAAGATCCCTTTTAGCATCAAAAATTAGGTGCTCTGGGAGTGCATCTTTCCACCAATTTCACTTTTCATGTTGACGTTTTTCCATCCCACAAGCAGTAGAGGTGTGTCCTAAGCCAAAACATCTTCTACATCGGAAAGGTAGACCTTCATAATCAAGAGTTTGTGACCAAGTTCGATTTTGCACTCTAAGATCTATAGTAGCAGGAAGATTTTTATCAGTGTCAAGTTCCACCAGGATCCGGGCATAGGTAGTATGGGTGTAATTAGTGGTTTGAGAATGATATTTAAAAAAACATATTTTATTAATAATATATAGTCAATTATTAAAAATCGAATAGAATTACATCTTTGGAAAAAATAAACATTTGATAAACACTTAATTTATTATCATGAAAATGATATGATAGTTAATGACATGTTATTATTTGCATGACCCCACACACACACACACAAAATCACACACAACAATATTCATATCTTAGTATGCTTTTGTTTATTTCCACTTTATGTAAGATCAATTGGATGTTTCCTTAAATTATAGGGTTTCTACACTTATTTTTATTAGTTACCTTATAATGCTATTATATTTGTATTATGAACACATTCTCTCAATCAATACCTAAAGATGCTTACAAATGTCCAATAGGAACTTGTATTTATAGGTCTATTGGCATGGCCATGTTTGCTTCTTTCTTTGTTTTCACTATCATAATCAATATTTCTTTTTTACAAATTGGATGGGAAGAAAATTATCTTAAATTGTTAATTAATGACAAAGATGTCACTTGCTTAAAAACCAAAATATATATTCAATGTATGTTTTATAGGAAGCTTAAAATCTTTAAATTTAATAGTCACTTATGCATGTCAAACAAATTTTCAACAATTTAGTTCAATTCTTACACAATTGAAGAGAGATAGATCATTTTTATCTTTCTATTCTTTTTTACATATATGATAGGAAAATAATTATCTTAAATTGTTAATTAATGACAAAGATGTCATTTGTTTAAAATCCAAAATATACATATTCAATGTATGTTTTATAGGAGACTTAAAATCTTTAAATTAATAGTCACCTATGCATGTCAAATAAATTTTCAACTATTTAGTTCAATTCTTACACAATTCAAGAGAAATAGATTATTTTTATCTTTCTACTCTTTTTTACATATATGATAGGAAAAGAATTATCTTAAATTGTTAATTAATGACAAAGATGTCACTTGCTTAAAACCAAAAATATATATTCAAGAAACTTAAAATCTTTATATTTAACAGTCACTGATAACTATCAAACAAATTTTCAAAGACCATGTTTGGTTCTTAAAGAGTTCAATAAAAATACATCTCCTTTCAATGAATAATTTATCTCTTCCCGTCAATTAATATTCTTTTATATGCACCCAACACCCAACATTTGTTGCACCCATGATGTAAGGGCACTTCTTTCAATCATCATATAACCCCTGCTCAGGATCACTACTAATTTCATGTTTCTGATTCATTATTGAAAATAAGAGTATTAGAGCAATATGCAGTCTTGACAATAAGATCAATCCTCATAGTTCCTCCACCATCCCTAGATCTTCTTCATTCTATTTAAGTGAAAACCACATTGAGATCATTCCCTAGTTCTCTACACTGAAAAATCAGACCATTCAATGCATCCATTAATTGATCTATTGAGAAGTCCAAAAACATTGCCAATACATTTAGTCTTAAGAAAGAGTTTGGATCAATAAAGATCATATGCATACAAACTTTAATTACACATTAGACATGCTCTGAGAGTGGTCTATGAATAACCAAAAACCTTGTATGACCATTATTTCAGTATAACACATTCTTAAAGGTCAAAACCTAATTCTACCATGTTTTTCCAAAACATCTGTAGAAAATTTTTGTTTTGCATATCATTTTGAAAATTTGACAGCTCTTATATAGCCATACAAAGAAAATATGTTCCAAATTTCAGCTAATTTGATTGTTTAAAACAAAATTTACATCGATTTTCCCATACAAACATTACGTCAAACAATTCGCGTGCAATTTACATAAACAACTCCCTCACTCTTTCTTGAATCTCCAAACTCTCTCATGGATTATTAAACACATAGACACTATAAATTACCTCACAACAGTCCCATCACCAAGTTTTACTTACCCTCGAGCAAGAAAATGATATAAAATATCTATTTACTACCTCATTGGTTTCTTTTTGATGGTGTAGTCCTGGAAAAACCCGAGAGATTCAAAAGATTATAACTCATACAAAAATGAATGGATTCTAGTTCTATAAACTCTCGCACGTTTGTACATACCTACAGATCATTTTCCATCCATCATCATCACAACCATTCAATCATGAGATCACACTACAAATCAATGGAATATTAGTATGATTACTAATGCAATGTAAAGAAACAGAGTTGTGTACTCAAATCCTGCCTCCTTCCTTCAATATTAGATCAAATCATACATCTCTCAAGCTTATATCATCTTGGAGGACCCAAACTATCATCAATCGCTTGTAGACATCCATGGCCGACTATTCTTATTCTTAAATTTATGTACAAAAGACCATTCCCAACTTAGTGTGAAGTCCTAAGCTAACTCCTATAAACTCTCAACCTATTAACAACCTTACTAATTTTATTCTCCTACGTTGATCCTCATAACAACATAATGATATTTAGACACTCTGTTGAATTGTAAGCCTTATTTCACCTATATCACATCCTAACATCCTATTAATCACTTTACCTTGAATAATGCTACAACACGTTCAACAACTTTTGGAGGGAAAACACTCAAATGACCTATAAGACTAAGAATGGACTTCTAATGCCTCCAATGAGGTTCATTATGATCAAACAACTCCTAACTTTCCTTAATAGCATATGTACATGTTTTACAAGATGCTCTTCCATTAACCCAACACCAAATTGTCTTAAAAATCCAAAAAAATGAAAACTATTTTTGGGTATGGTCATATAACTTCACATAGCAAAAATCTAATATATTATTTTTCTTCTTTTTCAAAACAAGAAATCAAATTTAACTTAAAAAAACCAAATTAAGCTTCAAATTAAAAATATAATTTCTAATTTTTACATGCAAACACTCTCTTCAAAATAGTCACCCATCAAAAATTATCAAACTAATTAAACTACAAATTAAAAATGGAATTTATAACCTTTACTTGTAAAAACTCTTTGATACACTGTCACCACTTCCAACAATCACCGCACCCATCACCCAATAGCCGCCCTTTCCAATAGTGGTTGTAACCAACATCCAACACTCGACACATTTCATCCAATAGTTTCCACTTCCAAAAAGTTGTCATTAGCTCTTCCACTTCCCAAATGTCTGGTTGTAACACTAAATGGCCTTAAAAATTGGGTTAATAAATTTCACCTATGTTACTGACCGTAACCATTCAAGCCATAACCATGGCTACTACGTAGTACCATGTTAGTTTTCCATGCTTACAATCCTAACCTATGCGACTCCTACCACTTGTTGTGCATCCCTTATGGATGTCACTATGTGGGTCACAACTTTGTGCACCCACCCATGGTCTTGTCCCCTACCTACTAAAGAATTATTTCTTAATTAGAATAGCTTATGTGAGTCATTTTACCTTCCTTAGGTCATCCTTAGTGTGACATCTAACCTACGAAATTCCAAGTATAAGAAAGTTGAATTCACCTAAAATTATCTTAAGAATACATTATAAACTACTCTCCAAAAGCACAAAAGGCTATCTTATATCTTCCTAAAGTAGTTTCTCATCCTTTAGATTGGCCACCACACAGGTTTGAAGTAATCAAACTAAGTTCAAGAGTCTATCTTTCTCAATTACCAACTATTCAAAGGTCATCAATCCATGTCTTAGGAAGATAAATTCTTTCAAGAAATTTCAAATGTATTAAAGGAAAAAGGGCACTAATTTTAGCATCTATTGAACACCACACCACACTATTACGATGTTGGGTACATTTTTATACTATCTCTAACTACTCAAACTATTTTTTTTTCAAGAGATGTGAGGGAAACATAGGGTATTATCTTTGATTGCATACATTACTTGCACCAACACAAAGAGGCCTACATGAGGCTTGCTCCCACTTGAGGGGATGTAGTCTAGTGTTTTGATTGGTTCATAGGGGTTGACTAACAATGTCAATTCAGCCTCACCCACACATGGATTTCTCCTTTTCATCTTCATTTTATGAAGTTTTTACATGTATTTAAGGTTTTATAGTTTTTGCAAGTCATTACAATGGTGTAAAAGATGTATAAACCCTAGCGATAGAAAATGAAAATCATTTCTAGACCACCAATGACCACCATAATTTACATAACACTAGCATCCTCTAAAAAAGAACTAGACAACTCAAGTCCATAATATACTATGGTTTAATTTTTGTATATAGTTTTGTCCCAAATCATATTCCAGCTTCCTTCTTCAGAGTGAAGCACCTATAAGACATTCCCTACCTAATTATACTCTTACTTCTTATCAAATTATTGTATTTGAACATCCTAATTCTAATTCTATAAACCAACTATATTTGACCTAAATTACTTGTTTACTATAATATTATTCGTCCTACTTATATGAATCATATAGAAATCCATTTAATTAACTTATGGTTGAAACATCTAGTGAAACCTCTCTTTTCAATGTTTAACCTAGGTTGGGTTTAGGTTTCCTACCATGGTCAAGATTTTTTTTTGCAAACAATGTTCTCCCTAGGGTTTTTCATTTATCATTGATTGTATAGTTATGGCTTTTGTTTGGTCTCTTGATTTACGGATCATAGGGGATAATATCCCTTTAATCAAGTACATGCACTTTATGAGCTCACTAGTAAGGATCTATCTACATCACACCCTAGTAATTTTAGTGATAAAAATTACAAGTTGAAGTTGCCCTTACAGCTTACCCAATGGCCAAGGTTAAAGTTCTCTCTCCCACTTATTATGCCTAGCTATTTTCCTCAAAAAATTTTGCATGATATCTTTGATTATTTTAATCTTAATATCTTTGAACCTAAGCTCAAGATCATGTGTCATACCTCTCATCCTATAGATACTTCATTTTAAGATCCAAATAAGTGATTGAACCTAGCCTTAATATCTATAGACTTGTTATGTCTTCTATAAACATTGATAGGCTATTACTAAAATCCTCCCCTTAAAGCCTCATATGTTTTGCAACAAATTGGTTTAATCATCTCCATAGTAGATCTCGAGTACTAATGCGAGAAGCATCACTCCTAAGTCCATTTTTGAAGTGTCATGACTTGTTTTTGGTTTTTAATGGTTTAGAAGTCTTTAGGTTGTGCTTAGTCTTCATTTTGGGTTGATAGAGTGGGTCTTACACCTTTAAATTTTGAAATCTTTCTTTAACCTCCAAAAATAAAGTTGAATTTGTAAGAGCATTTTGGTTTGGTTTAGGAGTTTCAATGTCCTTGATTGAAGTAAATAATTCTTGGAAAAAATTAAATAATACGTGCAAGTTTGTAATGAGTCATCTAGAAGGGTTCAAAATTATAATGTGTTGTTAGTACTTATGTTCCTAAGGGGTCCTGATTGAGGACCCTCTTAATGAGGTAGTTATTCAAAACTTTATGTTGTAAAGTATCTCTAGAGGAATCCAAAAATCTCGGGAAGAGGTAATGAAGAGGAGATATATGATCATTTTGTAACTAACTAAATATGATTCATTTGAAGAGAAATGTTGAGTTAGAAAAACTAATCGATTTTCTAAGTTACATAGTTGTGTTTAGGTATAAGCTCATGCATGTGGAATAAGGTGATATATGGTGTCCGTGAATTCATATAAGAAGTTTAATTGTCGTGTTGGTAAGTTTTTGATTAAATTTTGTCTTGATTTGAGAAAAGAAAACTATTGAAGTCACTTTGCTTTGACAATATTAAGAATCCTTTGTTAGACTCGGTGATGAACACATACTCCATTTTGGTTTCTAATTTAACAACAAAGATGAAATTTAATTTTACTAAGTCATTATGAAGTTCAAGTAATTATATTAGTATGCTTACAAGGCTATCAAGGAGAGTATTAACTTTGTTTTAAAATGAGAACAATGCTTGTTAGGTACCAGTTCCAAGAACTTCTACGAAGAATGAGAAAAGCGTTATTTTAACCCATAGGTGATCTATGATGCTTTACTATAAGGAAACTAGGACCATCAGGGGCACATATACATTTGGAAGAAGTTACATAATTTAAGATAGCATGTACCTTATTTTATAATCATTTTTCCGATCTCTGGGTAAGCTAGAAACCCTACTAAGGGTTTGCAGGAAACTATGATTTAGAGACCAAAAATTGAATTTCAAGGGTTGATATTTGATATTTTCATCTAGATAGAACATGGGAGGCACGCAAACAAGTGGTAGAGTTGGAAGATTCATGAACTTGTTCTTTTCTTTAATGATCCATATTACGGTATGTAGGAGTTGTTTGATGGCTAAAAACAAGAGAAAGATAAGGATATCTTTAATAATTTCCATCATAAATTGATGAAACTTTGAGGAAATTAACTTCTAGAGCTCAAAAAGTTATGTGGAAAAATTCACAAGGAAATGAATGGTTTAAGTGGGTGAAAAATTAGAAACACAAATCTAATTACCTGTTTGAGGGTTAAAACACTAAGTTTAGAATATGTGTGTATCAATACTTAAACTCCATGAAGTAATCTATAAATTGGTACCTTAGAGGTTATAAAAATTCTCAAGAGTTCTAGGAACATATAAGGAGATTGAGTCAATATTGATAAGTCTAAATTATAATATACTGACCTAGTTGTGCAAACATATCTTGTTTAAGGGTTTGAACCACAAGGTTGGGTCAAATGAAAGAATTTTGTCTACTTCCCTTACTAAGATTATTATTGTGAATGAAATAAGATATTAAGGATAATTTAAGGCCAAGGAAACAAATAATTTAACCTAAAAGGGATGAGAACTCAGTTTAGAGCTAAAGGCAAGCCTTGAAGACCTAAAGAAAGAGAAGATAGAGGAAGGTGAATTGTAGAAGTTGTAGAGTGAGTAGGAAAAACAAATTAGTGAAAAGAGAAAACTCCATATTGAGTGTAAAAATTACTTTTACTTTCTCATGGGTCCTTGTATTTTGCTCTAAAAATGTGATTTTTTCTCATATAGACCTAGTTGACAAGGAGACCTAAAATAGTTAAAATTTTGCATTTTCCCGGTGATGTCCTTATTCTCGGATATGAAACTTCATAGAGAGTTGTATGGGCCTACATGGTGTCTTTAAAAGTGTTTGGTTTAGTTTGAAACCCAATATTACTCTCATAACTACATGAAATGCATTCTAGGAGGGCTACTATAGCAATCAAGAAGGGCAAATGTGGTTGTAAAGCTAAAAGACATTGTGAAACTTTTTGAATGAAATGATCATATTTATTGGTTGTTAAGGAGAGGGAAAAGGTGTTCAAATATTTTAAAAAAATTTAAGTGTAAATTTCATGTTTAGTGTCATTTTAAGGTTTGCAAGTTCTTAAGGAAATTGGCTAATTTAAAGGATTTTGCTTTCTAAGACTAACACGTCGTGTTTGAGTGAAGTGTATTGTTTGAAGTTTGATTTTGTCTCTGCATCATTTGGTATCGAGTGCGTTAAAGCATTAGAAAAGTTGGAAAAGGTGTGGCTCATTGCAAAAGAGAAGAAGATACGGTTCAAAATTCCTAAAAGTGACAAAATGCCTCCCAGAAGGAATGTAGTAGGTGATAGAACAACCTTGCATAATGAAAGAAGCTATTTTAGAGGAGTTGAGAAATATGAGGGTGAAATATGATGCAAGAATATCATCCATTGAATAAAATCAAATAAGAGGAATAGATATAGGTGATTTGAGTGACCAAGAAGATGAAATAGTTCAAAGACCACAAACAATAGTTGAGGAAGAGAGAGATGAGGAAGAACATATATTTGAGAGGTTGTTGAGAGTAGTAGGAGGGAAAGGAAAAATTACTAAGATGGAGACTCCAGAGTATGTAGATAGTTTGTATGGTAAAGATATACTTGACTGGATAGGTGAGATTGATAAATACTTTGATTTTGAGAACATACCGAGGATCAACATGTGAAGTTTTCTAGAACCAAGCTGAAGGGACATGCATCTTTATGGTGGGACTACATACAAGAGGAAAGAGTGAAGAAAAACAAGGCTAGGATCAGATCATGGGATAAAATGATAGCTAAATTGAAAGGTAAGTTCTTGCCTAGTGATTACATGACTAGTTTGTATAGAAAACTTCAGAATTTGAGGCAAAAAGTTAAGTGTGAAAGAATATACTAAAGAATTTAATAAATTAAGTATCATATCAGGTCATATGGAGGATGATGTGGACAAAATATCTAGACATCTTAATGGGTTAAGGTATAATATAGAGGATGAATTAATTCTTGTTAGGCTTAGAACACTGGAAGACCACATTATCATTTAGCTTTGAAGGCTGAAGATAAGATGAATAGAAGGAAAATGCAACATGTTAGAGAGTACAAAGGAAAGGAAATCATAGCTACAGGGTAGTAAACAAGTAAGGAACATTAGAAAGAAAAACATGCGCAGTAAATAGACTAGTTCACAAGCACAAAGTGCAACAAGAGGTGACTATGAAGGAAGAAGATTTGAATTCATGGGTGGATGTTTTCAATGCAATAGGTATGCAGGTCATAAGGCATATCAGTGTCCAGAGAATTCACAAATGAGAAGCAATAGAGGAGAAGCAAGAAATCAAGTTGTGGAAGGATAAAAGAAGAAAGTGTAGGTTCAACAACACAAGGGAAGACCCTAAAAATGGACAAACATTAATGATGAGGAGAGTGTTGATGAGTTCAAGAAAAGAGAGAAGAACCATCTCAGAGGAGGACCTTATTTAGAACTATATGCAAATCAGGAGGTAAGTGTTGTAGAATTATTGTGGATAATGGTAGTACAGATAATTTAGTATCTTCTGAAATGGTTAATAAGTTGAATTTGAGGAAAATGAAGCATCTTAAACCTTATAAGGTGTATTGGGTTCAAAGAAACCATCAGGTGTTGGTAAGTGAACAATGTTTAGTCAATTTTCAGATTGGAAGGTATAGAGATGAAGTACTTTGTGATATAATGCCTATGGATGCTTGTCATCTCTTGTTAGGAAGACCATGATAGTTTGACAGTAAGGGCTATTCATGATGGATGGGATAACACTTACACTCTTGTGAAGGATGGAATGAAGCACACATTGAATCCTCTTAAGGACAATCAATCATGGCATGAGAACTATCCTAGAGTCATATTTCTATATGTTTTATTATGGTTCATCTCACGAAACTTGTGATTTGGGAATTTGGGCACATACCACCAAGCTAGTATTGTGGTTATTTGTTAGATCTATATGTTATAATTTTGGATATCAACATATTATGTTATAGTTGACTTCATTTCACATGTGATGGATTTATCTATGGCTTCATCATATACTTGGTTATCATTTGAATTGTAATGGCTAATTGGATGTCACCATGTGTTACTTAGATGGTTAATATATTTTGAATTAGTATGGATGTATATGTTTAGCATTAGTCATTTTATTTTAAATTATTTTGTATAGATAGTGTGATATATTCATGGATGACTTATCAAGATTTTTTAATTGTTATATTTTATTGGGAAGGTATCTTTAATGTTTGCATTGAGTGTGTAGATTACATGGTACATGAGAACACCGGTTTTAGGGTTACACTTTGGGTTTACACAAGAAGACGAATGGGCTCCACATCATACTCATGTTTTATTATGTGAATCCTTATTTGTTTTGCATGTCATGTAATTCGCACCATGGATGATCCCTAATTGTAAATTCTATTACTCTATAATTTATTTAGTTTTTTTGAGTAACTTTAGGGACCTAGTGATCCCTACTTGTGGTAATTGTTTTAATGTTGATTAATGTGTTGTTTGAGGCATGGGACCACCTAAGTGTCACTTGGGTTGTCCCCACCATCTCAACTCTTGTGAAATTTATCCCAAACTTTTATTTGGGCTAAAAGTGGCAATTTAGGTGATCACTTTTCATTTTGGGAGCTTTCCTATCATGGAAAAGAACCCCTTAGACCCTACCTATGGGTAGGGGGGTCTCTTTTCAAGGCCAAATGGGAGTTTTCATCCCATTTCACCCTCACACATCAATTTATTGTAATTGAGTTGGTTTTTGTGTTTATTAAAAGTTGTAGAGGTTTTGGTTTTATCACATTTTGAAAAAATTTAGTTTACCTCCAAAATGAGAATTGTTTTATTCTTGATTTTGTTTTTGGAATATTTGTGTGGAGAGATAAGAAGGATGACACATGTCACCCTCTCAATTGGGGTAATTTTTTATTAGTTTTACTGTAATATTTGGTAATGGAGATAGGTTGGGGATCTTTGGTCATTATTTCATTTTGGTGTTGGAGATTTTGGGTGTGATTGTGGAGCTAGGAGCTTTGGATTGTTTATCACATAGATATTTTTGAGAGTTTTATTGAGGCTGACCTCCTTATTCTTCTACCTTGACTTTTTTCTTATGCAAAATATGTTGTGTTATGAAATGAAAATGGTGTTTTGTTTGTGTTTTGTTATGTGTTATATTATGGGTGTGTGTTTGGATTTTTTATTGTAATTTTTTCTTCATTCATCATTCTCATGATGGATTTTGGAGTGTTTGGGAAAGATCTAGGAATACCCCTCTCACTACATGGATTGATGGGCAAGCCATGATGGTCTTATTTATTCCTCCCCATATGTTTTAATGTAAGGAAAATATTTTCATATGGTTTGACTCCTTTCACCATCCTTGGGAAGGAAATCATCGTTATTTGAAAATCCTTCGTAGGAGGAGGCTTGGTGAATGGGTTGGAGAGATAAGGAGGGATATTATGTTTTTAAGAGATGAAGAAGGTGCTTGGAGTTTTACTTTGTGTTTCATATGGTTGGATTCACCACTTGGTTACATTGGATTCTTACCACTCTTCCCCATTTTGGGGAAAGCATGAAAATTATTCCTTATGTGTTATTTTATTTTCACATCTGTATGTGATAAGATTGTTTGACTTATGTTCTCCCTTCCCTATTCACTTCTGAAAAACTTAGGCATGTATGTTCTCTCTCTATGCGCTTGATTCGAGGGAGATAGCATGTCCTTCATGTATTCGAGATGAAATGTAATGATTCCAATAGGTTGGGAGGTAACCATGCCCTTTTTCTTGGGCTTTAGAGAACATTTTGGCATATAGAGCTTGTGGATTTGGCTTGGATGTTGGAAAAGAAATTTTAAGACCTTGGCATGTTGTTCTAGAAATTTTGGGAGGATTTTCCACTTGGATTTTATTGGGACTTTGTAATAATGTAATAATATCCATTGTAAAGGTTTAATATCTTGGGAAAATATTGTATTTTTCATTGTATGGGGTTAGTTGAGTTGTTCTCTATGGGAAGGAATATTTTTCCTTTTTCTAAGCTTGTTATAATATTAGTTTTTCATGCTATAGAGAATGTTGTAATTCTAATCCATCATGTTGTAAGTTTTACCTATTATTAATTTTGTGAATGTTGTGTAAACATGAGAAAATGAATGAGTTAATTATGTTTTGGATCCTTCCTTTGAGAATAAATCTTGTTGTATGGTCTTGAATTTTGCATGGTAAAAGAATTTTTTTTTCCATCCTAACTATTTGATTACAAACATTGGAAAATGAGAAATATATGTGTAGTCTTGCATTCTTCTAAAAGTATGATTGTAAGACTAAAATGGTGGAATGGAAAGTTTACATTTTAGTTTTCATTAAAGGTTTGATGAAATTAGTACTATTTGAGTACATTAAATTATTTTAATCTTTGTTCAAGTAGTTTTCATCGTTAAAATTAGGAGGAAAGAGCTTTTTTTATTACTTCTTATTAAATTAACAAGGATGTTCTACGTGTAGGAATAATGGAAGCAAAGAAAAAAAATAATTATAATTTTTCTTCTATATAAAAATGAAGATTTAAATCTTTACATGTCATAAGGTTAATGTCTTCCTATTTTTACTACAAAAGAATATATAAGCAAGACTTTTTTTTAAAGAAATGAGGCTTTCTTATTTTATATTTTTGAAACACACACACACAGGGTTATCTTCATAAACTTTTATGTGAATTTTCTTATACATATATGTATTCGGATATTTATAATAAATATTTGTACGAGTAAATAATAGTTCTAAATGTATTAAAAACCTTATTTATATGAAGGAAATATATATATATATATATATATATATATATATATATATAAACAAAATGTATGTATGTATGTATGTATGTATAATGATAATGTATGTATATCTCTCTTGTGTGTGTGTGTGTGTATTATTTTTGCGTATATATATGAATTCTGTATGTATGTATGTATACACATATTTGTCAAAAAACCAGATTTAATCTCTGATTTTTCTGTAATTTGTAAAAAATAACAAGAAAGTAAGAAACCCTTATGTAGGGTAAAATAATGCTCAAATCCTAAATAAAAATGAAATAGATTATTCTTCCCCATGAAATTGAGTTACACAAACCTCCATGACTTTCCACTCCATTCTTTTTGTCCTCATTTCAAAACCTACCTACACAACAAACAAAAAAGAAAATAAAGAATGAAAAGAAAAATAAGGAAAGCATTTAGAGGATTAGGAAATATCTAAGATGCTAGGGTTAATCACTTTGATATAATTGATCCAAAGGTGAAGAATGATCCCAACACATTTCTTTTAGTTATGGGATTTGAGTGGAATGGGGTGAAATAATTAAATTGGTATGGGTGAGTATTACATGGGGTAAGTTTATTACTTGGGGTGGATGAATATTAGTGGAAGACCTTAGGGAAATTTGTTGAAATAAAGTTCATGATCTAAGTTGGTGCAAATTAACCTAGTGTTGTATTTTAAAAGCATACAATTAATTTCATGGCAAATATTTTAAATAAAATAACCTTATTAGCAAGGAAATAAATATATAATAACCTTGGAATGATTTTAATTAAATAATATGGTAAATATACAAAAAAATTTAGTGTTTTGGACCTTATTAATTTTTGTAAAAATAAAATTACATTTGGTATCAATTTTTGACCTTCACACACAAAATTAGGTGAATATGATAAAATAATTTAATTAAATTTCAAAAAAACATTAACCTATTTTTAAACCACTTTTAATGGGTATTTTAGTGTCATAAAAGGGGCATTACATTTGGACTATTAGAGTCACATGTTCTCACATCCCCGAGTTTGTACGCAGATATTAGAGGCACTTCAAAATTAGGTAATAAAGGTTTCTATAAACTAAAACAAACTAAATCATTTCCTTTACCTTACATAGACTTATAACCTCCCGCACTTCTTTACGTACATAGGATGGTGCACTCGAGAGTCGAAATTTGTTAGAAATTTGGGACATAGAGAGTGTCACATAAGCCTAACCCATGTGCCCAAGCATGGACTATAGATATTTCAGAGGCGCTTCATTTGATTTGGTTGAGAGTGTTACCATTAGTGTTAGGTCTTCGAGACACAACATGATTAGGGATCTCCTTCATTTATACTTACCTACTACTTAAAGTGGCACCTCGGATGGATTTGGGTCCAAGTCATTTCTCTTAGCCTTGATATTTTCTTTGG
Organism: Taxus wallichiana var. yunnanensis; assembly: GCA_018340775.1. Lineage (NCBI taxonomy): Eukaryota > Viridiplantae > Streptophyta > Pinopsida > Cupressales > Taxaceae > Taxus > Taxus wallichiana. Next base: position 119,969,668 of record CM031238.1, read on the forward strand.
ATTGCACTCATACGAGAGAAATGTAAAGGAGAGATTCATTAAACACCTCCTTCAGATGACAACAAAGTATATGGTGGATGAATGAGGAGTGAATATCCACTTAACTAGAGACACACTTACTTGGGTGCTATTTGAGGAGAAATTTAGAGCACATCACATGTTTCGACACTTTTTCATAAGAGATTAAATGAGTTCCATGACCACGACAGGCTTAGGCACGATAGCACAATATGAGAGTGGATTTCATAATTTTTTTCTTGTATGTGGATAATCTTGCAGGATGAGAAATTATAAGTTAACGAGGTTTATTTAGGGGACTAAATATAGACATAGTTGAGGTAGTAAGAATGTTATATCCTCTCGACACTTGAGAATGAGTAAAGAAGGCCTTCCTAGCTGGAGAATAAACAGGAACATGGGCCTAGGAGCACAAAGAAAGAAACAAGGGTAAGTTTTAGGAGAAGATGCAATCATTTCAGGATTAGAGGTCATGGGGTATTGCACCACCGTCTAGAGGAGGATTTAGTCCTCCATAATCTAGTCTCGAGGCCTCTATAGCAAACATAACATTTGTTCACAAAATCCATGCACACCAAGTAGCAAAGGACTAGGAAAGCTAGAATACTTAGAGCATGCAGAAAGGAGAAGATTGAGGAGGTTTTTTTTTGGGTAGAGATAGGAGATAGGGTACCCAATGAGGTACAACAAAATTTTCACTTAGCAGCCTACTAGGATTGGGCAGCAAGTTAGTACATCAAAGTACAAGAGGGACCACATCTAAGAGAGGTGAAGTAGGATGTTTGATTTATGGGTCCCACGACCTTTATGTGCATATGTGTCCACAAAACCCACCACCATAGATAGATAGAGATATCTTATCTCCAAATGGAAGGTGGAGATGTGTACACGCCTCATCATGTCTACACAGTAGTACATAAATACCAAGAGCATCATGCCATGGTTATTGAGATAGGTACCATCATGGGTATTTATGTCTCAATTATTTATGATTTAGGTGCATTAGATTCATTTATATCACCTTCTATAGTGGACCAGTGTGGGCTAGTGGTGGTTAGGAAACTAAATAGTTTACAAGTCAGTTGGCCTTTGGGGAAAATTAGCAGTGATACCTATGTGGAAAGTTTTATACTTGACTTTGGGGATATTCTCCACTACCTTGACATTCAAGTGTTACCATTTGGAATCTACGAGGTAGTTTTAGCCATGGATTGGATTGAGTCTCATCGGGCCAAAGTAGACTATAGAGGGAAGATCATTGAGTGTCAGGATGACCTTGTGATATAAGTTAAAATATCTAGGATTCATAGGCATGTCTCCTTGCATATGATCTTTGCTAAGAAAATAAAGTGGAGAACATACAAGGTTTATCAGGTTATTTTCAATTACGATCAATGATAGATCAAAGACTACTTCAAATCATTAATTTCTTGATGAGAATGAAGTATTGACTTATTTTGTAGATGTATTTCTAGGTGAACCTTCTAGGTTGCCACCCTACAAAGAGGTAGATTTAACCATAAACTTAGTACCACGAGCAGCTCCTATTTCTAGGGCACCTTATATGATGATGACTCTAGATCTTCATGACGTCAAGATTCAGCTAGAGGAGTTATTGGAGAAGATCCTTATTCACCTAGTGTATCCCTATAGGAGCGTGAGTTATTTTTGTGAAGAAGATGGAAGGTTCTCTCGGGCATTGTGTGGACTTGAGTAACTTAATACGGTCACAATAAGAACCTTTATCCACTTCCGAGGATTGACGACTTGTTTTATCAGATGAGGGTAGCCAAAGTGTTATCCAAAATTGATCTCAACTAACGATATCATCTTTTGCACATTGTAGATGTAGATATTTCCAAGATAGTTTTCTACACTTTATATGGTCATTACAAGTTCTATATTGTACCTTTCAGCTTGACCAATGCCCTAGCTATCTTTCTTGAGCCTCCTGAATGGGGTTTTCAGGACCTTTTTCAACTGCTTTGTATTGATGTTTCTTGATGATGTATTAATATATTATCATTCCAAGGAGGAAAACAAGGAGCATTTGTGATAGGTACTACACATTTTGAGACAATAGAGTATTTTTGGGAAGCTAGAAAAGTACAGTTACTTTTAGTCAAAGATTAGGTAGTTAGGTCACATCATTTTAGGAGAGGGCATCTCAGTAGATCCCTCGAAGATATGAGCCATTCTAGATTTTCCATCGCCCACATCAGTGATATAGGTGAGGAGTTTAATGGGATTAGTAGGTATTAACATAGGTTTATGTGATACTTATAGAGGATTGCACATCCTATTACTTCTCTTCAATGGAAAGGGAAGAAATTTGAATTCTCGGAGAAGTGTGAACGGGTTTTTAGTTTCTTAACGAGAGATTGACAATGACACCTATCTTGGAAGTTCCATATATGACAAAGGATTTTAATGTTTTCATCGATGCTTTAATAGAGGGTCTTGGAGTATTTCTATGTAGGAGTGTTGTGTTATTTCTTTGATTAGCATAAGCTCAAGGATTATGAGCTTAAATATCCTACCCACGACTTGGAGCTTGTAGTGATCGTTCATGCTCTAGTGTGTTGGCATCATTTCCTTTTTGTAGTATATTCATTTTGAGGACATATCATCACATTAGTCAACATATCTTCTCAGAGCCAAACCTTAATTCACATCAACATGATTGGATGAAGTTCTTATTTGAGTATGACATAGATGTCTACTATATTAAAGGAAATGAAAATTTCATTGCATATGAACTTAGTAGATGATGACATGTGATTTCTTCCATGACACTACAATCGAACTTTGAGGAAGGATTCTTTAGTATCTTCCAAAGGACATGTTTTATGAGGGTGCTAGGTAGATGTTTGAGTCACAAGGTTATTTAGATGGTAGATATTAAAGGTTTATTTTAGAGGTAGATAGTTTACTCTAATTTTAGAGGCTCGATTATGTGCCTAAAGTAGGTGATCTTCGCAACATCATTCTTATGGAGGCTAATCAAGCACCATATGTAGAACATCAAGGAGTGAAGAATATGCATCCATATTTGAGAGAGTTATATTATTGGCTAGGTATTCCACTAGATATAGCAAATTGTGTATGCCATTTCCTTGAGTGTTAGAGGGTCAAGGTTGAAAATTCTCATCCCACAAGAATGTTACATCATCATGACATTCCCGAGTGTAAATGGGACATCATCTCCATGGATTTCATTATCAGAATCCTTATGTCTTCTTATCATCATGATGTCATTATGGTCACATGGATAAAATGACCAAGTTTGCACATTTTTGCCAACTAAGGTATACCTATAATGAACTTGTGATTGCCAAAGTGTTTATGGAGGATATTTTTAGATTACATGGGATTCTAAGACCATCATAAATGACATGGACACCATTTACACTTTAGATTTCTAGACTTCTTTTAAATATTCTTTCGAAATGCATAGTAATTTCAATAAAGCATATCACCCATAGATATAGATAGGAAGATAGAGAGGGTTAATCAAGTAATCAAGGACATGTTGATAATGTATGTGATGGACCAAAAAAATAAGTGGGAGGATTACTACACTTGGTTGAGTTTGCATACAAAACAACTATTATCGATATGGTTCCCTATCAGGATTTGTATAGACGACCTTGTAAGACATCTTTGACTTTGAGTTAGGAAGGCTAGACAACATGGTTTTACTTGGGCCAACTTACCTTTAGGACTTGGAGCAATAGGTTATTTTGATTAGGAAGTGTATTGAGCAAGCTAGAGCATTTCTAAAGGCATATGTAGATATCGAGATGACAAATCATCACTTTGTAGTGGGTGATAAAGTCTTCTTGAGATTTTTCCACATAAGAGACCAATTTCCTATGGAAAGGGTTTAAAATTTCACCTCATTTTATTGGGCCATTTGAGATCTTAAAGGTCATAGGTCCAGTTTTGCACTACTTAGCTTTGCCACCATGCCTTTCATGGGCCCATATGTGTTTCATGTTTCATTATTATGTAGATATGTGCTTAATATTTCTCATGTATTGATCGGTAGACATTACAGTGGATGATGAAGGAAATAGATATGGAGCCCATGCGCATCCTCAGAGAATCAAGAGGTTAACCCTTTGGGGGTGATACTGGACCAGGTTGGAGTGCAATGGGAAAGATATGATGGGACAACATATACATGGGAGGATGCTACACCATTGAGGGCTTGACATCCTTGTCTCTTCAAGTGACTTCAAGGAGGAAGTCTAATTTTAGGGCAAGGGATGTAGTGCCCACCTCTTCCTACCATAGTTCATTTGTTGGATCATTAATTCTATTGATGATGGACATGTACTTAATCATCATTTTATTTCTATACATTTTATAATGGTTCATCTGATGACACTTATTTTCATCTAGCTACATACCACCAAGTTAGTATTGTGGTTATTTCTTAGCTCTTGTATATTTTGATTATGGATATTAACATATTATGTTATAGTTGACTTCATTTCACATGTGATGGATTTATCTATGGATTTTTATATACTTGGATATCATTTGGATTTAAATGGCTAATTTGATGTCGCCATGTGTAATTTCGATGGTTAATATATTTCTAAGTTAGTATGGATTTATATGCTTAGCATTATTCATTTCCTTCGACACTATTTGGTATAGTTACTATAATCTATTCATGAATGATTTATCGATATTGTTTATTCTTTATATTTTATTGGACATATATGTTTAATGTTTGAATTGAGTGTGCATATTACGAGGTACATGAGAATGTGGGTTTCGAGGGCTACACTTCGGGTTTGTACAAGTGGCCAAATTTCTTTGAGTCCTAGCCATGTTTGATTGTGTGAAGCCTTATTTGTTGTTGCATGTCATGTTTGGGCACCATGGGTGATCCTTACTTGTAAATTTAATTATTTTGTAATTTATTTAGTTTTGTTTGAGCTAGTTTAGGGACCTAGTGGTCCCTACTTGTGCTAATTATGTTTAATGTTAATTAAGTGTGTTTTTTGAGGTATGAGACCACCTAAGTGTCACTTGGGTGGGCCCCACCACCTCAACTCTTGTGCCATTTATCCCAAACTCGGATTTGGGCTAAAAGTGGCAATTTTGGTGATCACTTTTCATTTTGGGAGCTTCCGATCATGGAAAGGACCCCTTGGATCCTACCTATGGGTAGGGGGTCTCATTTCAAGGCCAAATAGGATTTTCCCTTCCATTTGACCCCTCACACATTAATTTCTTGTAAATGAGTTCATTTTTGTGTTTATTAAAAGTTGTACAGGTTTTGGTTTTAATCACATTTTCTGAAATTTAGAGCTATCCTCCAAATTGTGAGTTTTTTAATTCTTTATTTAATTTCTTGAATCTATGTGTGGGAAGAAGATAAGGGTGAAATATATCACCCACTCATATTGGGGAATTATTGATTTGTTTTCTTGTAATATTCATTCATGGAGAGGGGTTTGGAACTTTGGTCATTCTTGCATTTTGGTGTTGGAGATTTTGGGTGTGCATGTGGAGCACGAGCTTTGGATTTTGGATTACATGCAGATTGGAGAGCTTGATTGAGGTAGGCATCCTTGTTCTTCTACTATGTTTTTTTATGAAAAATAACTTATGTTCATATGAAATGAAAATGGTGTTTTTTTTGTCTTGTTTTTATGTGTGTGATTATGGGTGTGTATGTGGATTTCTTTTATTATACTTTTTTTCTCCATCCATCATACTTGTGATGGATTTTGGAGTGTTGGGGAAGAGGGAGGAATACCTTCTCACCACATGGCTTGATGGGAAATCCATGATGGTTTTCTTATTCCTCCCCTCATATGGTTTGATGTGGGGAAAATATTTTCATATGGTTTGAAATTCTTTCCCCATCCTTGGCAAGGAAATCATCATGGTTTGAAAATCCTTCCAAGGAGGAGGCTTGGTGCATGGGTTGGAGAGATGGATATTATGTTTTCGAGAGATAAGAGGGTGTTGGAGATTTACTTTGTGTTTCTATGGTTGGATTCACCACTTTGCTACATTGGATTCTTACCACTCGTCCCCATTTTGCAAGAAAGCATGTATCTTCTCCTTTGAGTGTTGTTTACTTTTTTTGTGTATTTGATAAGAGTGTTTGCATGTATGTTTCCCTTCCCTATTCACTTGTGCAAAACCAGGCATGTATGCTCTCTCTCCCATGGGCTTGGAGGGAGGCTAGAATGTCCTCCATGTATTGGAGATGGCATGTAATGATGTCAATAGGTTGGGAGGTAACCAAACCATTTCTTCTTGTGCTTTGGAGATAATTTGGTTGTGTATAGCTTGTGGATTTTGCTTGGATGTTGGAAAATAAATTTTAAGACCTTGGCATGTTGTTCCCAAAATTTTGGGAGGCTTTTCCACTTGGATTTTATTGGGACTTTTTAATGATGTAATAACCATTGTAAAGGGTTCATATCTTGGGATAAATATTGTATTTTGCATTGTATGAGTTGAGTTGAGCTATCCTCTTTGTGAAGGAATGTTGGTCATTTTTGTAAGCTTGTTGTCTTCTTGTTGTAATGTCCTTTATTCTTGCTTTAGAGCATGTTGTAATCCTACTCCATCATGTTGTAAAGTTTTCCTATTATTAATTTTGTGAATGTGGTTTAAACATTGTCAAATGAATGAGTTAATTATGTTTTGATTCTTCCTTTGAGAAGGAACCTTGTTGTATGGTAGGATTGTATTCTTATAGAAGTATATTGAAGGCTTGGGTTTTAGAAGGGATGCTTGTAGGTATCATGTATGTTGAAAAGAAGATTTTGGAAGTTTAAATGGGCTGTCAAGTTCACCTTATTTTGCTACTATGAGCCTTCTTGTCTTGTTGTTATATTGGAAGAAATGAGGGCATCTCCATTTGTTTCATATTAGTTATTAAATTTGAATTTTAGTTAAGTTTTCTCCTTTTGAGGGGTATTGTTAAATCTAAATATTGAGGATAAGAATTTGATTGCTTCTCTTGGTGATGGAAAGAAGTAGGAAATGAATGTAGTTGCATTTTAAAAAACAAAATTTCATTACAAACTTGGTTTGAAGAACTAGGTCTTAATTCCTCACTTAAAATGTTGATTACAATTTATGGTTTGTTCTTTCTTTTCAAATGAAATATATACATATATTCCTTGATTGGAAATCCCTACTTTTAAGCCAAGAAGATGAATAAATGGGAACTATCCTTTACCTTGAAAACTATTGTATTTGCATTGCATTTTATGTGTTGGTTTTAGTTTATAGGAAAATATTTATATGTTTGGTTTTATATAAGAATGAGGATTTAAACCTAATGAAATTTATTTAGTGAATTTCTTTTCTATTATTTGTTAAAAGTTTTAGACCAGATTTAAAGAATAGCCATTTTCGTTCACATGCTCATTAGAATATATATATATATATATATATATATATATATATATATATATATATATATATATATATATATATATATATATATATATTCATTTTAATTTTTTGATATATATTCCCACATGAGATGAAATTTTAGTAAAATAACTACTACATCAAAATTTATTGTGAGAGAACCACATTTATATAAATATATATACATGTATATATATATATAATTTGTATTGATAAGATAATAGACAACAAAAACAAAACAATGTTTATTGAGTTATCAAACTCACTGGTTTGGATCTATACTAGTTGACCCTCACGTGTGTGTGTGTGTGTGTGTGTGTGTGTGTGTGTGTGTGTGTGTGTTATACGTTATTTTAGCCAAACTTTAAAAAAATGAAACCGTTATAACCGCAGGTCTTTGGTTTTGAAATATAAATAAAAAGGGTTTTGTGGGGGAGGGGGTGGCAAAACCCTCCCCGCCATAATTCCCCAATATTGTGGTGTGGTCATGGCCACACCACTTGACCGCCTCTTACATATAAAGTCACGGCTCTCCCCGCCGCCCCATTAAACAAAACCGCATGACCTGGGGAACAAGCCCTTAACCTTGACAATCGATATTCATTAATAATAATAAATATTATTCCTCAAACAGTTAACCCAAAAATTGATATTCGATTAATAATAATAAATATTATTATTTCAATATATATATATGAATTCTAACATATACAAATATACATATTTGTCACATAAAACTTAGAGATTTAGAACTCGGATTTCTTTTATACAAGAAAATAAACATTGTTGAAACCCTAGGTAGGGTAAAAGAAAAAAATCCTTGGATTCACTATCATTTATTATGAACCTTGCAAAAAAAAATTCTCCATGGCTTCGATGGCATTCACCTTCCTTCTTCAATCTCCCTAGAAATTTACCTCGCATAAATGAGTGGAAAAGAGGCAAACTAAAAGTAAAAAGAAAACATAAAGATAAGATTTAGAGTTGTAGGAGAATGTCTAAGATCTAGGGATGAGATTAAAAGAATCCAATGGCCCAAAACAAACCCTACATTTTTTAAGTTATGGGTTTTTTATAAGCTTTTTAATTTTAGGAGGCATGAGGTCATATAAAGAAATGGGTGTAGGCAAATTAATTCCTATGGGGTGAATTTTATTAATTAGGTGCCTTAGGGAAGTTCTTTATTTATTATGGAGTAAATAACATAGTGTTATAATACAAATGGGTGAATTTAATTACTTAGGAGGGGTGATTAAATGTAAATTAAGTTTTAATAAGTTAATAAATTAAATGTGGGCGAAGGGTACTTTTTAACTTTGGCATGATTGTTAATTAAAATTAATTAGCCCTTGTATAATACGTTTAAAAAAATTACGCTAATTCGAGTGATTATTGGTTGAGTTTGGTCGTGCCAAAATGGGGCATTACACATAACAACATCCGTATAATAGCGAGGAAGTTGAACAACCTCACTCACATATGATATTATTATTACAACATCAATTAGATTATCAATAGTAAACAATTATTTTCTATTTGCCACCACCGATATTTAACCCATATAAAATGTGATATGAGCACTAATAGATATTCCTAACATTCCCCCCTTAGTATGAACATGGGAGAAAAACAATCACACTTCCTTCACAACTTGTCGCCCGTGCATGCTCATGATCTAGATGGTTTTTCAGGAGAGCCAACAACCTTCAAGGATGGTTTTACTGGACAACCACCAACCAACAAGGATGGTTTTTCAAGTGGCTTACCAACAACCACAAAGGATGGTTTTATAGGACAACCAACAACCCAAATATCATGATGTTGTTTTTCTTGTGCTTTCATCTGTCCACTATGTTTTTCCTTCAAGGAATTATGTTGGAAACATTGTTCACTAAATACAAAACTAAAAAATTAAGAAAAGGAAATGGAACATAGAGACCATGGTCTCCCCCTCATTGTGAAATTTCCATTTATTCACACAAATCAGAACTCAAAAGAATCACACAATCAAACAAACCAACTCAAATAAAAGTAAACTCACACACAAAATGCCACCACAACTTCATGCGACCCTGTTATTGGTGATCGACGAGAGGTCGTTGGTCGACCTCCATCCTCTTGTGCCTCCATCCTCCATCTCCAATATACGAGCCGCTAACTCAACCGGATGTAATCATAAAGTACAATTACAACTCGACGCGATTCCATCGGAAAATGTGTTCCAAGGCAAAAAAATTAATATAATTTTTGACAATTTAACTAATAAACGACTTATAAATACACAAATTTGACAACACAAACTATGACATTTTGATAATTAACATTTGACTCTTGACTTTGAACACCCTAGACCTAAAAACCCCTTTTATCTAGAAAATAATATTTAACTATTTTCTAACAACTATACCAAGAGAATAGCAAATGATTATAAATAGGAAATAAGTAATTTATAACATTCTTTTAAAAAAGACGACTTGCTTCATTGTTTATTTTATAGTGGACTACAAAGCAAAGAACACAGAATTGGACTAAATGACTTCTTAAATGGACTTATTACAAAGAGCATCGACTATAATAAAATATAAAGACATGACACATACTAAAACTAAAAAAATAGACTGTATTGACTCCCATTTATATCATAAAAAAATAAAAGACTAAAACTCAACCTCTTAGATCAAACTGCAAGCTACGTGGTAGATGGGATAGGTGGCATTGATGGTGGAGAAGATCATGGGAATTCAATGAGACCTTCGAATCTGCCTAACTGTGTGCAATTTGTCATAACTGCCTTAACGCCTCTGATAAACTGTTATTCTCTCGGACTGCCACGTTGGAGAGTTGAAGGTGAAACGCTTTATCAGAACACATGATCTGGAATTACTTGTTTCTTGCACTAGTTTCACTGATTAATACAAGTCGAATGCTAAGACATGGACAAACACATTGAATTGGTATGGCGAGCTGAAGTATGAATCTGAAGCAGTTGATATAATCCGGAGTCGAACATGGGACGATGGTTTCCGCCAAAAGAATGCAAAGATGAAAATGAGCTTGTGGAATTTAAACTCGCAGTGATCAGAGATAACTCTCTGTTATACAACCTGCATATATGTGGAGATTTCATCCAATGGACAGATTCTTCTGACAACGAGTGAAGAAAGTGATTGAAACCACCTACGTTGCAGTCTTCGTACCCAAGTTGAATCCAATCTGATGAAGAGAATTTAAATGAAATCATATAATAGATACGACTTGTGTAACAATACAAAAATTCAAATGCTCAAGACGCTGATGCAAAAATAAGAAAAGTGGCGACCAAAAACTTATGGCAAATGTTAATGAATCAAGTTCATGTCAAATGGTTGTATCAGATTTGTGCTTCTCATTCAATGAGGCTATAGAATAAAAGTGATGCCCCTTGAAAGGTTATACCACTCCATCAGAAGCAAAGGATTAATGTTGCTCTGATACCACTGATAGGGATTAGTGGATCTTATGCAAAGATTTATCTCAGGCAATGGAGCTGAACAAACAGTAAAGTAATTTTAATCACACAATAATAATCAGCTTCTCCATTGATTTGTACAGGATCCACATAATACAGATATATAGCTTATGACATCCTATATAATAGGAGTCAAGCTAAAACAACATCCCTATAATAGCGAGGAAGTTGAACAACCTCACTCACGTATGATATTATTGTTACAACAATAATCAATTAACTTATCAATAGTAAACAATTATTTACTATTTACCACCACTGATATTTAACCCATACAGAGCACTAATAGATATTCCTAACAGAAAGAATATAAAGGTAAACTCTTAGGAGAAAAGAGTTAAGAAAGAATAAACAAAACTCAAAACATGAGGGAGCAAGGAGCAATCAAACCTTGAATAAGGTAAGAATAGTGTTGATAGGTGTGCGAAAACAATCCAAGAAGATGGAAAACTACAAGTACAAGAAGGATTTCAAGAAGTTCAAGCTCAAGGGAGAAATCCCGAGAAGTAAGTGGTGATCAAGAAGAATAATATAACTTAGATTTTTAATCTAACCTTACTCACGAGTGTTGTGCATGCAGGTATGACGACTAAAAAAATGGAAAAATAGTTAAAAGAAGATGATTATTTCAAGCAAAGGAGTCTAGATTGATTTTTCAAGGGCACAAAGAATCAAGAAACGCAAAAGGAAGATGAAAGGGACAACTTCCCGCTTTGAATGATGAAGATTCACCTCATATGAACATGAATCAACTACACATTTTTAAGCATAAGATGAAAGAGGCAACACACGATCCAAGAACAAATATCTTGCTAAAGCATTTGACTATTTCGAGACAAAGAAGCATGAAGGAGTTGATGAAGGCATGGAAAGAATGTGACATAGTCAATGTCCACCTATTAAATATATTTTTCAATTGAAACAAAGAAAGAAAGACACATGATTGTAAATAAGTAGTTTGTAGGGAATATTTCTCTTTCGTTGGAAGTATGATGTAGGAGCATCACTCCTAAGTTAAGTTTTGGAAGTGTCATGACATGTTTTTGGTTTGTGAATGGTTTATTAGTCTTTAGGTTGTTCTTAGTCTTCATTTTGGGTTGATGGAGTGGGTCTTGCACCTTTAAAATTTGAAATATTACTTTTCCTTTCAAAAATCAAGTTTGAATTTGTAAGATCATTTTGGTTTTGTTTAGTATTTTCAATGTCCTTGATTGAAGTAAATAAGTTTTGTCAAATATTAAATAAGACATGAAAATTTGTAATGAGTCATTTAGAAGGGTTAGAAATCATAATGTGTCATTAGTACTTATGTTCCTAAGGGGTCTTGTTTGAGGGAGCCTCTTAATGAGGTAATTATTCAAAACTTTGTGTTGTAGAGTATATAGAGGACACCAAAATCTCTGGAAGAGGATATATGATCATTTTGTATTCTAACTAAATATGATTCATTTGAAGAGAAAGGTTGTGTTGGTAAAACGATCGAGTTTTCTAAGTTACACAACTTTGTTTGGGTATAAGCTCATGCATGTGGAAGAAGGTGATATAGGGTATTTGTGAATTCATAGAGGAAGTTTACTTTGCATTTTGGTAATGTTTTGAGTTAAGTTTTTGTTGATTGGAGAATAGCAAAAGCTTGAAGTTGCTTTTCTTTGACAATATTAAGAATCCTCACATTACATCGTGATAAACACGGTCTTTATTTTGGTTTCTAATTTAACAATAAAGGAGAATTTTACTTGTATTGATTCATTAGGAAGTTTAAATAATTCCATTAGAATGATTACAAGGCTACCAAAGAGAGTATTATGTTTGGTTTAATCCAAGGACAATGCGTGTTAGTTACCATGTTCTAAGAACTTTGCACAAAATGAGAAAAGTGTTATTTTAACCCATAGAGGATCCATGGATCTTTACCGGTAAGGAAAATAGGACCATCGGGGTGCACATGACATTTGAAAGAAGTTATATAATTTAAAATAGCATGTATCTAATTTTAAAATACTTTTTCTCGATCTCTCAAGTAAGCTAGAAACCCTAGTAAGGGTTTGAATGAAACTATGATTTAGAGACCAAAACTTGATTACCAAGGGTTGATATTTGATATTTTTCATCTAGATAGAAAAGGGGAGGCATGTGAACAAGTGGTGGAGTTTGAAAATTCATGAACTTCTTCTTTTCTCTAACAATCCATATTGCAGCTTTGTAGGAGTTGTTTGAGGGATAAAATGAGGAGAAAGATAAGCATATATTTAATAATTTACATTAGAAATTGATGAAACTTTGAGGAAGGGAAATTCTATGGATCATGAAGTTATGTGGAAAAATTCACAAGGAACTAAATAGTTTAAGTGGGTGAAAATCATAAACAATGACCTAATTACCACTGTTTGAGGGTTAAAACACTAAGTTGGGAATATGTGTGTATCAAGACTTACACTCATGAAGTCATCTAGAAATTGGTAGTTAAGAGTTTATAAAATTTATCAAGAGTCCTGGGAAGTTATAAGAAGATTGAGTCAATATTGATAAGTCTAAAGGACAAAATACATTCCTAGTTGTGCAAAGATACCTTGTTTAAGGTCAACCACAAGGTTGGTTCAAAGGAAAGAAATTCATCTACTTCCCTTACTAAGATTAGTATTGTGAATGAAATAAGGTATTAAGGAGAATTGAAGGCCAAGGAAACTAAGAAGTTAACCTAAAAGGAATGAGAAGCTAAAGGCAAGCCTTGAAGACCTAAAGAAAGGGAAGAGAGAGGAACATGAATTGTAGAAGTTGTAAAGTGAGGAGGGAAACATAAATTGGTGAAAAGAGAAAACTCCATATTAGGTGTCCAAAAAGAATTTTTATTTCTCAAGGGTCCTTGTATTTTTCTCTAAAAATGTGAAAATTTTCTTTGTGAGACCTAGTTGATAAGGAGACCTAGAATCGTGAACAATATGCATTTTTCCCGGTGATGTCCTAATTCTCGGGATATGAAACTTTGTAAACATTTGTATGGGCATAAAGGGTGTCTTTAAAAGTGTTTTGTTTGGTGTGAAAGACAATATTACTCTCATAACTACATGAAATGAGATCTAGGAGGGCTACTAGAGCAATGAAGAAGAACAAATGTGGTTGTAAAGGTAAAAGACATCTGAAACATTTTGAATGAATTGATCGATTTATTGGTTGTTAAGGAGAGGGTAAAATGTGTTCAAATATTCTTAACAAGTTTGGAGTGCGAATTTAGTGTTTAGTGTCATTTGAAGGTTTTCAAGTTCTTAAGGAAATTGGCTAATTGTAAGGATTTTACTTCCTAAAACTAACAAGTTAGCATTTGTGTGAAGTGTATTGTTTGAAGTTTGCTTTTGTCTCTGCATCAAGTACCTTTTTTGAGTTATAAGATTATACATATATATTTTTATTTTTAAAAATTGCTAGAGTTACTTATGATTGTTTTCGTTCCTTGCATTAAGGAAAATTTGAGCTAGTTTTTTTAATATATTCTATGTTTTAATGCAAGTATGCAAAAATGAATCTATAAACCTACTTATTTAAAAGTGTAACCTATCCTTTTTGATATCCTCATCTTCCTTCGTAAAGAGAAATTGTTGTATGAATTATGTGTATCTTTCACATATCTTTACCTCTACATTATGAATTTGGAAAGAGAACTTTCTCCCCACATATACTAAACCCTTACATGATGACATTCTTACTCCGACAATGGATCTCGATACTTATACTTTGAGTGATCCATTTTCTATTTTGGGAAAATTCAATGGTGTACATCGATAAATACTTCCTTTTATATTACATCTAAACCTAAATATTCTATTAGGCCTCCTCCCGCTTTTAAGAAGACATAATATACTTTGACAATATCTTGACGATCCACAAATATCTTTATCATTTATTTACAATGCATGTGACTCTTTAATAAATATTTTCCTCCACATTATGAATTTGCAGCTATAACTTGATTCCCCACATATCCCCACACACTTGCCTGATGATATTCTTGCTCCCACTATAGAGAGCAATCCAAATAGCTTGAGTGATTCATCTTCTATTTTGAGACAAGTCAATTTTTTTACAATGGGAAAATTATTTCTTTTATATTACACGTAAACCTAAATCTCCTATAAGGCCTCCTCCTGCTTTGAAGAAAAATATTACAATATGAAAATATCTTTATCATCCACATGATATTTTTTCTCATCCTACTTTCAATAAGTGCATAATATGATTACCATAGAATGATAATCAGCCTCTTTATTGGATTAAGTGTCAAAAAGGTCAACCTTTCTATGCCTTTCACCACAACAAATGACTTCACAAAAATAATTGCTATGCACTACATCAAAACTTAAGCTACTTGAAGAAAAGGGATTTATCTCTTTTGATACATGAAATTTTGATAGATCCATCTCTCATCCTCAAAGGTATTGATCCATGAAGGCTGCAATTATCCATGATGGTATTCCCTTGGATGTGGTGATTTCTTTCTCTTTAATAAAATATATCTCTCAAAGTGGATCTCCGGATACTTAAATATTACAAAAACATAAATATAAGTGGATCACAAAAGAAAAGAAATTTTTCTACGAGATAATCAAGTCAATACTACATACACATTTATGTTGCTAAGAAATCCAAATACACCGTCATTTAACACTTAAAACATAGCTGAAAAGATTTCACCCTTGGAGCTTGGAGTGATCGGACATCATTTGTTTGGTTAACTTATCCATTGTGCCAAATAGTCATGATTAATTATGTTATTCTCTAAATTACCATCAATACCATTCTAACCTAATCACAGCAAGTGTCATGTATAAATTAACATCAATATCATACATACTTAATAACATCTAATGACATGCATAAATTATAGTCAATATCAAACAAATTTAATCACAAAAGTTGTAATACATAAATCAAAATCGTTATCGATAAAACTCAATCTCATTAGACACAATGCTTTAATAAAAAAATTGTACAAATGCTATTTATAATGGGCGTAACCCCTTCTAGTCCTCCTCCTAAATATTTTATGGTACATGTTATCCAAATAACTCTCCCAGTTATTTAGATAACTTGTATACACTTTCTGGCTTTGAGCTTCTTCATTGTGAGGTTATGCGCGCTCAAGTTCACTTGGCACATTCCCTTGGTTGCATTTCCTCACACGCCCCCCTTCTTTTCCTCACACACCTTTTCATGCTTCCCCTTCTTCCTTTTCCTTTTCCTCTTTGTTTCATCTTCCCCTTGCGCACCTTCATTTTGTCTTCTTCCCGTGCCTCATTCTTCTCTGTGTATATCTTTGTGCCCTCCTTTGCGCCTTTTTGTGCTAGGTCGTTCTATGACATGCTTAAGTGTGCCACACACACCCTATCAAAGCACACCAATAGGACGTCGAATCCTCGCAAGTCAATGAGTGAAACATAATATAAACGACAAAAACCTTTACACAGTTGGTCGTCCTTTCAACCAATCCGCATATGCCACATGTCTTGCGTACGTAGAAAAATCTGACAAAATTATGACAACCATATATTTTTCTATAGAGCTCTGATCAACACGTGCCTAGTCCCAATCAATAGCTACTGACGTGGGCTATAGTGTTAGACATTCAAATTCAAATTCTTGGTGGATCTGGTAGGTGAGAAATGGGAAAACATATTTCTAGGAATTAATGAGCATATTTGATTGATTCAACCACCCAATTTGATATTATCCACCCTCTTTCCTTCTCCAACACGCCAGACAGACTTAGGGAAACATATTTTACAGATTTGTAGGTAGATTTACAAGCATTAAATGTTTCTTGTTGGTGGTTGTATTTCAAATTTGGGTTTTCCCTCCTTCTCTTCTTCTTCCATAGATTCATCTATAAATGTAAGAGCTGGGATCATTATTAACGTTGGACATTTTGGATCCTTACGCATTTTACTAAGGACTTCATATTTTATGTACCCTGAGTCACAAACCTCTAGATTTGGCTCTTCCATGTGGATATCGTCCTCTTTTACCATTATAACAATTCTATGCATTTATGGAAGTAATAGAAGCATCATTTTGTGACTATTCTTTGTCCTAACATGTTTGTATTCCTTCTTCTTACCTTTTCTTTTTCATTGTGTGCTCATTGTGCCATTCTAGGGCCCTCTCAGTAGCTCCTTAGTTGTGTTCTATGAAACCCAGATCTAGTAAATACGTTTTAAGTCGTGCTACATGAGCCTAGCCTTCTTTCACTCATTTCTCTTTATTTTCACTCGTAATGTAGATAGTGTTCATCCCTCTTTTCTCGTGCTATCACCTTTTAGTGCAGATTTATTTTCATGTTATCCTTCTATCCCCTGGTCCTCGGGCATTGTTAGTCAAGTTTTCCCTTTTATAACTAGGAGTATCAAGATAGCAGAGCAGTATAATTAGATACGGGAACCGACCTTCTCTCTCGGATATCCATCCCAAGCACACAAAGTCCCACAACTTAGGGACGGTTTCATTATTTTCACAAATGACTCGATTCTTCCAAATCCAAGACATGGGTGCAAGTTTGACGACCAACAAGACATACTACTTGTAGAAGGTTTATCCCTCTTACGCCTCTTTCTCGGTCTCCTATTATACATACTACTATAAGCGTGTCTTTCTATCCTAGCTATCCTCTAGAACATACTATGGCTCTCATGCATATTATATACTCACATCCTTCTTTACTATGACACATTTAAAGCTCGAGCCTTGATAATTTAGTTCTTAATTTGAACAAAAACACTCAAAATGATTCTTTTTTATGTCTTTCACTATAAATGCATACATATAAATAAGCACACTAAACTCCCTATTTAGTGGAGTTAGATACAACTATATTATCCTTACAAAATTTCTCTCACAAAACTCATATTCCTATCGACATGAGTCATTCAAAACTTCTTAATTTAACACTATAATATAAATCACTATGCAAATATACCATGAAGCACTAATATAATGCTAATATTTGTAACAAATCTCATTTTCTTTATAGGTTTTCCATGCCTTTTAATGAGGCCCTAATCGAAGCTCTTGTGTTACCTTCCTACCTATACATAGAAAATAATAAAACTATTACATATTCAAATAATCACATAATTCAAACACTTTCAAGTATTCTACAAAAATACAAAGCATGACCTACATATGAATTGATTGGCTAGCTTGTTACTTTACACATGTTGTTTGTTATATTGGTTTGATTTACAACATATTTATCTCAATACTTTGTTCTCAAATACATTCATGAAATATGTTGAGATTGACGTATGGAATAAAAAGATAGATACATGATGCCAAATGTTGATAGAGTCCCTTCCTAATTATTCTAATCATTTGGGAATCTCCCACATTATACATGTGTTTTTGTTTCATTATATTTATTTTTACTTTCTCATTATCATAAACAACTTATATTTTGTATATACCATATTTTGGACTAACAAGGTATAGTCACAAAATCACACACTTTAGACATTATTTAGTCCTGGTCTTATACTACTATTCATATGGTTTTTGGTATCAAGAAAGTAGTAATTATCCCCCGTATTTTGGCCATTTTACTTTTCTTTACACGTTACTTCCGACCTCTCACACATGCATGCCCAATATGTTTATGTCGTTTTGTGCTTTTTTTTCCTTTAATTGGGGTGCCCGGGCTAGTACTTGGGCATCGACGGAGCCCTGGTCCCACCAGGGGGCACCCAAATCCTTTTCCCACTTTTCTCGACACATTTTGGGCACTTTCTATTGTTTGGACATTTCACATTTCTTATGGTCGACATCTTCGGGGTTAATTACAAAATTAGATCAGGAGAACCATATAAATATAAAGTTATGTGACCATAATGAGGGACCAAGCACTATTCACTACTACCATCACCTAAGGTCAGCATCCATCAAAGGCTCCATTTACATCCATCTTGCTCTATCACAAAGGCACGAGGTTGGTTCATCTCGCATCACATTGCATATGAGGGAAGTTTATTCTATTCCATCCACCATTTTATTACATTTTCTACACATAGTTATTGCTTGTTACTTTCACAAAGTGTGACTAGAACAAGAGAACCTAGGGCATGATTGCACACACTTGCACATAGAACTACATCGGGTCTAAGATGTAGTGCAATGCTCAGTTAGTAAGTCCACCATTGTGGCAACTAAGGTTAGTCCAACCCCTTCATATGTATCTTTATTTTTAGGGTTTGATGTTTGTCTTGGGGTTTTGCATGTCTCTTCTTCATCATTGATTATCAACAACATACAATGCAATGTAACAAAGTTAGTATGATAGGTGGCGAAGGCTTAAGATCATATAGTGACCTCCGGAAATCTGGTTTTGGATCTCCCGCACAATCTAGGGCACCCAAAACGTAGGCTAGGGCACCCATAAGCATCCCGATACTCTTCGAGGCACCCCACTCCACTTAGATTTCCCATATATGCAAGTTTCTAGACCTCGGCATAGTCATTTCCTCCTCTTGTTTCTCCAATTAGCTCTGCGACATAGTCCAACAAGTTCACCAAGTCAACTAAGCTCCTTCCAACCCTTCTTTTCATATTAGGGTTTCTATTTTCATTATCCTAATTTCTTGGGTCACTTTTTATATTTATTTATTTGTTATTTACATCATTTTAGTATTGTTATTTATTGTTGTTCCTAGTTAGATTAACTACTAGTCTACCACATTTTACTTAATCACAAGGAATAAAATGCATGTCTTTTGAGTGCTAAATTATCTTGATCTATGTTCCTTTTGATTACTAATTGTTATATATTTCACCTACTTGATTGCTACCCTTTTTATTTCTTGATTTCTTGAGTATGTGTATGATTTTGGTATACGACCTACGTTCTCTATTATTCTTTAGATGTTTTTTTCCCATGTTTGTGGGCTTTATGTCTCCATCAGTATGTCACATTACTTGTATGTGTGCACATAATTATTTTTATGTATCTTATGTCCCTTAACTATAATTTTCTTGTGACAATTTGGTGTCCCATTTTCATGACTCTAAACCTTGATATGACTCTTTTTACATACTATTATTTATGTTAGTTTATTTGACTAATTCTTTTCCTTTGTTCTTGTTTTATTCTCTACGCAATTGTTATTTATATTATTTATGGTTTAGTGATTCTTTATTTATGTGTAATGGTCTCCACTGCCATGCACAACCCTCTATACGAACATGCTCCTAATATTGGCCACCATGATATCTCCCCGGGTGATTTAATGTAGATTATCATATTTATCTCAAGTTTGTGCACATTATCTCTTTTGATTCAAGTGCTCTATTTTCATATATCATGAACATCAAAAGAGAGGGTATTCATCGGGGTTTATTATACATATGCAAATGGTACTCACAAATTATAGGTCTCATATACAATCTTTCAAAGGGAATATATCCTCCTAAATAGGAATACATAAGCAATGTAAAATTTTGCATTGGTACAAAACCATCCACTAAGGGATGAAACCATAGTATGTTATGGACCGAATTGAAAATTTTGGTTTGGAAAAATTCACAAAATATTGCAGCATTCTCATATTCTTACATATATCTACAAAATTTTGCTACAAATTTAGATGCATGTGACATAGTCAAGATAATAATACAAGGGATATGAATATTTCATTCCTTTTTCACTACATCCCTCGATACAATCTGTAGATATAGCGTTTTGAGAGAATAGGCCTCTTTATTATTTACATTATTTAATATTTTCATAAGCAAACTCAATTATAATGGTGATGCTTTGGGGCATGAGCCATTCATTCCTTTTGATTTTATGTTACTAACAAATTAGACCTAGACCAAGTATGTAGCAATGTGGTTGTGGGATTGGAATATATCAAGGTGGATAAATATTTTGTAGGTTTCTCTTCCTTCTTTTCTAGATATCAAGGTGGCTAGATTCTCTTTACACTTATCATCCCTCTTTTAGGGTTATTTTGGAAATATTTCCTATGGTACTCCTCCTAGTTGTTGGGTTATGCGTACTCAACTCCTTTTCTACTTTGACTCCTCTCGTACTTTAGAATCTCTACACAAATCAAAATTCACATGTATAACAATAACGAGAGTTCCTCCTTCCACAAAGTGAATATGCGTATTTCTTCCATGCTTTGAATTTATTTATTTTACTATGAACAAATATGATTTTTAAAGTTACATATGATTTTTAAATTTGAGTTACAACTCAATTTATTTTAGAGGCATTCACTAAACTTTGTGTTTCATGTTCTACTATGGAACATTCCAATTCTAATGTAAAGAAAACAACTACCAATCAAATAAAAATGTCTTTGAATGCTTGTGTATGTTTTTCCTCTAAATATACAATTTTTAATTCCACACTTAAAGGGGGAGTTTAAGAACTCCTTTAGCTATGCATTTTTTATTTGTTCTATAGTTAGACTTACACTCACATTCTAAGATCAATTGGTATATTTTTCTCTCTCCACATGAATTCCTAATCTATACACATTAATTTATAATTAATTCATGCAATATCAATTATCCAAAGTAGTCATCTATCCCAAGGCGTTTTTATGAGACCGTGTCTCTTTCATCTGTAGGTCAATATATGAGATGGTATAGTACCGTACCAGGTCATACTATATTTTAGGTCGACCTATAGGGTCTCATCCCCACCTAATAATGACCATTTTCTTTATTCGAATAAATTATATGTGTAATTTCATCTTCCCTATGTTGGCCTCGGGTGACATCTAATCTATGCGAAGCCTATATAAGCAAGTCAAATGAACTTTGTAACTCACATGGTATTCTCATAAGTATACATTAAAAATTACTCTCCAAAATCACTCAAGGATCTCCTCAATATTCCTAAATAAATTTCACATCATTTGGAATAGATACATCTTCCAATTTGATACATTTTATGATTTGGAGTCATAAACATACATGGAGGCCCATGATCAAAATAAGATGTAAATGATAAAAAAAAGATCATTGGGGCATCTCAATATTCCATCGGCTTTCTTGTCTTCCGTTAACGATCTACATGCATCTAGTATCTTTAAAATTCTATTACTTCATAATAACACTTTAAAGAGGGGCGAATGTAGACACCCCAAAAATACATGTTTATTTTCAATTTATCCTCAGTTATTCACATCCCTTAGAATTGATTAATTAAATTAATTAATTCATACACATTCTATCATACCCTTTGGAATTGATTAAATTAATTCCTAAACCTTTAGCTAACTTAATTAAACATTATTTAATTAAATGGTTAATTATTTACTCCACTTCATAGTTAATTAAATTGGAAAATAAATCTATTTTCCTATTTGGACTTCACTTGGACTCCACTTCACTATCCTAGTCAACTCCACTCCCACTCCACTTCCAAAATCCTAGAAAGGTGGAAGCAATACACTTACACGTCACAACCACCTTCTCGGATGTAAACTTCTGCCAACTAAAAATTTGTTTCCCCTCAAATAGAAGTTTAATCCATTCAAACTGTTTCAACTTCCTCTAGTGCTATTTTACGTGTGTGCATTGATGAGTTCATTTAACCATATACAACCACTTTCAACTATTACTTGGCCTTTCTTCCCGTTATAATAACATGTCATACTCTCCACAAGAAGGTTGGATAATGATTAGATAGTATTGGGAAAGGATAAAATTTACATATTGCAAGCTTCCCTATGTTTGAATTGTGCTCGTAGCATTGTGAATCCCTCATTTTGGAGATTAATTTAAGAGCCCCCACAATCCAACTTTCAAAAGTTTATACAAGTTTAAACACGTCCACAACCTTATCCGAGGTTTTGCAGGAGAAACTTGGAGGAGAGGTTTTCTCATTGTATCTATTTATATTTCCATTTTGATTATTTATCATTGGTTTCATTAGTGACTTTAGAATATATTAGATTCAATTGTTGTTCCATTGCATTGATTTGATTAATCAAGGCTTGATTTGACTTCGAACCTTTGAAGCACTAGATTTACCTTTGTTATTGGCATTAGTTATACTTGGTCCCACTTTATCATGGTTATTTAATTCATTTCATGTACCCTTAATTGATTTGGGTTGACCTTGTAAGTTTTTCAAAATGTCATCATCAAAATAGGAAAGTAGTTTTTCTCCCACCTGTTGGACCATGATTGTCGTTAGAACAAAATTCACAGGCATTAATCTCTCAAAATCTCCAGTTAGATCCAAGAGAGGTGGTTATTCCATGTCACAAAACTCACAGGGAGTGTTGGATGCACATACCAACAATCCCCCCTAGTGTTACCTGAGGGAGTTTTGAACTCGAGACTTGTTGCTCTTATACTGTTTGTTGGACCACGATTGTTGTTAGACCAAAACCCACGGGCGTTAATCTCTACTACAATCACCAAAGTTAGGATCCATGAGAGGTTGTTATTCCATGTCATGAAATTCATGGGGAACACGAGACACACATGTAAAAAAATATCTATGAGATGGAGTAAAATTTGGCCTTTATTTTGTTGTAATATCCCTTCAAAGTGTGTTTGTTCTTCTATAGAAGGGTCTTCATCCTCTTCTTCGGAGCTAAAATGGAAATGATTTCGATCTTGTCTTCCAAATGGACCATAATTATGGTGTCTTGTTCCCACCATTTTTAAAAGAGGGGAGGAACAAAGAAAATACAAGATGAGTTACTCAACCCTTAACAAATTGAATGCTAAGATGGAAGAGTTTGAAAGGTTTGATTACTCAA
This sequence comes from Taxus wallichiana var. yunnanensis, assembly GCA_018340775.1. Classification (NCBI taxonomy): domain Eukaryota; kingdom Viridiplantae; phylum Streptophyta; class Pinopsida; order Cupressales; family Taxaceae; genus Taxus; species Taxus wallichiana. The sequence continues at coordinate 119,993,377 of CM031238.1, forward strand.
CCCTTAGCAAAGGGAATGCTAAGATGGAAGAGGATAAAATGTTTGAGTGCTCAACTCTTAAAAAATGAGTGTTAAGATAAAATAGACTAAAAGGGTTTATTGCTCAAATCTTAACAAAATTCAAGTATTAAGAGAGAAGATACGAGCAACATGATTAAAGTGCTCAAATATTTGAAAATGAGTGTTAAAAGAGAAGATACTTGAATAATGAAAGGGTAATGCTCAAATACCAAAAAAAGTGAATGTTGAAATAAGAGGTGTAGAAATGATGATCAATAGCTTGAATCTCAACAAAGTGAATGTGAAGATAAGAGATGAAGGGTTTGATTGATTAATTATCTCAACTTGTATTAAAGTCGATTCTTGGGAGAGAGGAGTGTGTAAATGAAGATGTCTAAAATTTTACAAAATGAATGTTAATTTTGTAGACATAGAATGGTCGATTGTTTAGAGTTTAATAACATGAATGTTAAACTAAAAGACTTAGGAAAATGAGAGATCAATAAGATCATGATTGTGCTTTACTTTGTGATAAAGTGAGTATTAAGATGTCAAGACTTATATTGAGAATTATTGTGCTCAAGTTAGGATATGGATGTCCAAAACTCAAGACTTAGACTTTGATTGCAATGTGAAAAGTGGATGGATAAATTTTTGTATGATAAGAATGTCAAACACAAACTATGTAACACAAAATAGATGAGAGTAATGTTATTTAAGGAGGGCCTCTAAACTTAAGTTAGCTTGGTGAAAGAGGGGCATTCCTATAAAATGTTTCTCTCCCTAAATTCTAAAATATTACCTAAGTGAGGGAAGTATACTATTGTTATTTGCCAACTTTACTTTACCCCTATTGATACGATAAGCTAGATTTTACTCCACTCAAAGGATAAAACCGGGGTTGTCACTATGGATAACTTTGACTCTAATCCTCACAAAGGTATACTAGTCAAATAGGTGGGGATTCCCATTTCGTTGGCCAGTTAACTCAAGGTGTCAACTACTTTGGGGTTCCTGTGGTAATCCTCAATAAAGAGTTTCGCCCCCGCCATGTACTTCTTATAGTTACTGATTGAAGGGGGAATAAACTTGTCTCCATAAATTTTAAGCTTCAAAGAAATTTTTATATAGTTTAATAAAAAGTGATAAGGTTTGTTTGAATCCACAAACAAGGCAACATGAAATTAGTAGTTTTGAGAAAAAAATCATAGAGATGGTCATGTAAACAAAGGGTTAGAGTTTTTCCAAATGTAAAAACACAAGAGAAAACACAAAAAGAAACCCATGTTTCGATTTTCAAGATTCTCTATGAAAAGTGTGAGAAAAGAGTATACACATGACCTTATCGAGACTAGTTTGACAAAAATGACGTCTTAAAACATAATAAAAGCCCCTAAAAAGTGTTAATGATGTTCACAATATCCCCCAAAAAAATCTAATGGCAAAGCAAATGTGAAATAACGCCTAATTTAAACTTCCTAGTTAGCTTATTATAATTTGATAAAAAAATTAAGACCTAATTACTAACTAAACCCTTAATTAATTAAAAATATAATTCATTAATTAATTTTAAAAAGTAAATAAAAAGCTAGAATAAAAATAAACTAACTATAATTTGTTAGAATGTGTTGTATATTTTGTATATTGTATACCCATGAGTACTGTACACCTCTTCCACAAGCGTTAGCGAGGTCCTGGAGTATAGATATGTTATTTTTATCTATACGTATATATGGGTGGTGTCATAATCCATGAATTATGGGGAACTATTATGGGTGTTTATTAGCCCATGGTTTTGGTACCCATTGTATTGTAAAACCGCTTTGACGGTTTCTTATTATTTTGCTTACAAATAGTGGAGATGCAGTAGGGTAAAGCAAAACTTGGAAGTACATTATTGTATTGTAAATGGTTAAGTTAATGCAATAAGGAGAGAATTTATTGTGTTGGGTTTTTCTCGAAAGGGTTTCCCAGGTTAAATCTTGTGTTTTGTCATTTGTTTTCTTTGATTATCTTGAATATTTTTTTCAAAAGATTACAACTTCTTCTTTATTAATTTATTAGATTGATTATCTTTATATTTAACCTAAGTTTAAAGGAAAACCTAATTTAAAACATGTTAAAAATGGAAAACCCTAAAAACTAGTGTTTTAAAAAGGTTTGGGCTCAAGTGTTCAACATGCTTAGCTCGGAAGGTAAGGCACAAGGTGAACGATGTGAAGAGGGTGTGAAGAGGTTTATCTTGGCTCAGAGTGGTGAGGAGAGATCTAGTTTAGGCATGGATGGATCTAATGTGGAGAGTATTAACTCGGTAAGTCATGCAGATTTGCGTGTAACTTGGGTCGAGGGTAAAACGAAGGTATGGAGATGTGGAGTTTGATTTGGAAATTTCTCAGATGGGTAAATGGAAGACATATCTCGCGAGGATAGGAGTCTCCATTTAGTCAATAGAGGGGAGTCTATGAGGTAGATCCAGATTTAGAAATGAGCAAGGCTTAGTTTGAAGCAATGAGGAGGTTGAGAAAGGTGCCGGAGTCTCGATGATGGGATGCAAGGCTCTCAAGGAGCTTAGGAAGCTCGGAGGAGTTGAAGAGGGAAGCAACTTCGGTGCAAAGGTGTAATGCATGTAGAGAAGGCAAACTCGGTATGGGAGTAAACATCTCAAGGTGAGCTTAGTAGTGCACACACCTCCAACTTTAGCAATTTCTGCTAAATTGAACCATAACTAAAATCACCACTAATTTTAGTGCTAAAACACCTAAATTGTGGGGAATTTTTATTTTTATTTTGATTTCTATTTTTATATTCTCCTAAGATGCAACAAAAACACACTTTCAAAAACACAAAAATAGCAAAGACAACAAAACACACCTATAAACACAAAGGTGAGCCAAATAATGCAAACAATAAGAAATAATTCACACAATATGAAATGGATAGTAAAATAGAGTGTGGGTATTTCCCACTGGTGACTGAATGTCGGCATGAAAACTAGGCGAAATGGAAAGATAAGCGATATAACCAAAGAAACCTCGGATAAGGTTGTGGAAGTGTTTAAACTTGTATAACATTTTAAAATTTGGATTGTGGGTGCTCTTCAATTAATCTCTAAAATGAGGTATTGGAAATGATACGAGCATAATTTAGACATGAGGAAGCTTGAATATGCAAATTTTAGCATTTTCCATTACTCTCCAACCATTCTCCAACATTCCTTTGGAGAGTATGTCGTGTTTTAATAACAAGAGGAAAGGCCAAGTAGTGATTGAAAGTGGTTGCAGATGGTTAAATGAACTCATCAATGCACATGCTTAAAATAACACTGGAGGAAGTTGAAATAGTTTGAATGGATTAAATTTCCTTTTGAGGGGTAGTAACTTTTCAATTGGAATAATTTTGCATCCGGGAAGGTGGTTGTATGTGCAGCTTATTGCTTCCACCTTTCTAGGATGTTGGAAGTGGATTGGGAGTGGAGTTGACTACGATAGTGGAGTGGAGTCCAAACGGGAAAATAGATTTATTTTCCAATTTAATAACTAATTTAACTAGCTATGAAGTGAAGAAAATAACTAATGATTTAATTAAACAAATGTTTAATTAAGTTAGCTTAAAGGTTTAGGAATTAATTTAATCAATTCCAAAGGGTATGATAGAATGTGTACAAATTAATTAATTTAATTATATCAATTCTAATGGACATGAATAATTGAGGATAAATTGGAAATAAGCATGCATTTTTGGGGTGTCTATAGTCTCTCTTGTGGGGGATCTATTCTCATGAAGCTTAAAGTTAGTTTTTCATTTTTTGAGTATTGGTTTTGACAACTCATACAAATTTATAGCGTCACTCCTCCCATTCACCAAGGTATGGGAGTGCATGGTGTTGATCCCACTTCTTCGGGTCTTGTATCTTTTCCTTACTTTGCCTTGGTTAATCTTGGATTGTGACACTCATATTACTTTGGATCTTGTGTCCCGACCTTGTTTTGTTCTTGGATCATGGAACACTTATTTGTAGTAGTTGATCGAATAATGTTTGGTGTTTTTTTGCACTTTTGACATCACTCCATTAATAGTATCTTTGTATGGATCTATTCTAGTGCGAGACCAATGTCATTTATTTTCGAGTTTTGTGATTGAGAAGTGGATTCGGACCACGGGCACACCAAACTTATTCATTAGTATATGAGTTTGTATTTAGCCGAGCTTCTTGGGATGCCTTACTACGTGTTTTTTCTCTTTATACTTTATTGTTACATGGTTATTGGGTACCCTACGGTGATTTTTTCATCCATGGTAACTCATTTCCCAGGTTATTGTAGGTGGATACCTTATCGGGCCTTGTTTGTAGTACCCACCTTCTTATATGCCCACCTAATCTATGCTTATGGGGGTGTTATTGTAGGTTATTATTTATCCCATTATTTTTTTATTAGGATAATTATTCTACTTGTGTTATCCCCGCACTTATTGAGTTAGCTTGCTTAGGTGTACTAGGTGTGTGGAGTAAGCTTAACTACTAGAATCAATTAGTGAGATTTCTCACCAATGATCTAGGTGGTATTTATACTTCCCTCCTCCTATATGAACATTCGATTATCAAACAAATTTAAGAGTGTAATTCATTGTATGTGATGTTATATTAGCATCTAAAATCTTATGGGTTGGTGATTTAATATAAATGGAATTAAATATTAGTGCATGGTAATTACTATAATGAATGATATACAAATGCTAATATATAGTAAAACAAAATCAAACAAGAATATACAAATGTGAAACCCTAAGCAAGAGAGAGAGAGAGAGATAGAGAGAGACTTAGCTGATTTCTGAGCAATCTAGAAGTGATCTAGGTAAGTGAATAGTTGAAACAAACTTAGCAGAGTGTTGTAAAGGCTCACTAGAGGTTTTGAGACTCAGGAATGTGTTAGATGAGATTTCCCACAGGAAGATAGGAGAACTTGGGTGCTAGCATCTATTCTCGAGAGTTGGTGTCTCAGGTGAAAGATCAAGATTTGGTATCTTCTATACAAGAGTAGCTTCAATGTTAGTCACTATTTGTCACTCTAGTTTCACTCCTTGATTGTTGAATGTACCTGTAACCTACAAAACAAGTTGTCTACCTACACATGTCTACAAACCACATCAAATCTAATAAAAATATGCGGTATGTGGAGTCATAATCACCCCAAAGAATCACCCAAAGAGTGAAATTAGTACTAAGCATTGTGCTACATTTCATACTCCATTTAGTTCTGTGTGAATTTTTGTGCAATGATGGCCTTGTGCAAGTTGCACAATGAAAGTGGGCTAGATCGAGAATGTAGCAAATTTATAGATTGTGTGGGATGAAATAGAATAAACTTCCCCTCCTATGTTGTGTATGCAAAAGAATGCATCCCTCTTCTCTTGATTGATTGTGCTATATGGAAGCCTTGAAGTGATTTTGTGCCTTTGGATGCAAACTTAGGTGATATTATGTAATGCTTAGTGCTCGGTCCCTTATTTTACAAACATATCTTTGTATTTATATGATTTCCTTGTTTGAATTTCTTAATTGACAACCTGGAAGGCAGACCCAAAGTAGTAAAAATTAATTAATAAAAAAAAAAGGTTCCAAAAGGATAAGAAAAAGGTAAAGGAGGACAGAGCACCTAGCGTGAGTGTTATGAATGGGCACTAGTGTTTGAGGCCATAGAAAGTTAAAATAGTTAAATCTTTGGCAAGAGTGTAAGATGTATAAAGACAATAAAAGTGCGAAGATAAAGCAAAATGCCAAAGGGAGTTGTCACATTACTATTTTTCTTTCTTAGGAAGCATGTAAATGCTAGCATTCTTTTTTATGACCTAGAAATGTACCCAAGTGCATAGATTTTGTGTCTACACTTGGAATAATATTATTTTCATTCCTTTCAGCTTTCTTGAAGGAGTTGGTTTCATTATCGTGCATGATCCTTTTGCTTTCCCTTCCTTAGGTGAATCGGTTTTGCACTTCTAGAACCTACACTTGTGTCTAAGAAAATTTTCATGCTAGACTCTTATGGAATCATGGTAATTCATGTGTCTCTAGTATCCTTATCATCATCTCCTTTGTTTAACTCAATTTCCAAATTTTGTGAGTTACCTCGAATATCTTTCTGACGCAAAAATGTGTGCATCGTCCACTCTTTGCCTCTTTTTAGAAAAGGCCTTATGTTCCCTTCTTCCTCGAAGTGGTTCTTCCATGTTTTCCAATTTTCCCATTTTCCCTTTTTCCTAGAAGGTTGAATCATTTATTCATTTGGATCTTCTTGCACCCATGGTTATGTCTTGTTTGACTTCTTGTTTGGCCTTAAGTAGTAAAATAATTTGTATGCCTTACTTTTTACTACTATTGTCTCCACCTAGATAAGTGATTATATATCTAATTCATGTCTCTCCACATAGGAATCCCTTTCCTCATATTTATAATTTTTATGGAGGGCGTGTATGTCCAATCAATGTTGATTTTCTTTACCTCTTTGATCCACTTTATGGATCACATGACATATTTTGTTGTAAAGGCATAAGAAAACTTTACCCAAGGAGATTTATTTCCGCCTTGACCGCATAAATTTTCCTAGGCGGTAGTTTTTCATTATAGAAAACTCTACTTCTTTTCCTACTTCCTTGGGTAGTTAGTTCAGAATTCTCGTATCTTTCAAACACATCTTGTAATTAGTTTACTCATTTGATAAGCTCCGGATTCATAGGAATTATTGAGAGTGGGAACACCAAAACTTTATTGTATCATTTGGAGGAGAATTTTCCTCCGCAGGGTATATCTAGTTAGTTTTTTCGATGCCTTCAAAAACCTATCTTATTGAAGACAAAAACCAAGAGTATTTCACCCCATTGAAATTTTACTATAGACTTCCTATATACAAGATCTCGTATCCTCTCGTTATACATTCAACGATATATTGGGACAAATTATAGTGGGCCCCTTATACCATTTTTTGTGAAATATAAAGAAATTTCTTACTCAACTTTGTCCACTTCTCTGCACCTACAAAATTGGATGTTAGGAGTCACATTATAACTCTTGTACTCAGGTGCTTTATTTTTGTAATGGGAAGGCACACCCCACTTTATTGTATATTAAGAGGTCTATAACACCTTCAATCTCTTTTTCATTGTGTAATTATTGTGAAAAATCCTCTCTAAATTTCAATTTCTTTGTTGATCAAGGAGCAATTTGATTCTCATGTGTCATCCCGTAAAGTAGAAATATCCTACATGTAGACAAGATATTAAGTACTATAAGATCTTCACTAGATTATTTGAAGTAGGGTAGCTCAAAAATATGAACAATCCCAACTTTCTCAACCATGTATTTTATTTTATTTTCATAAATGGCATGCCCTTATCATCCTTGTGGTTTTTGGAACGCACCATATCCCCTAAGCTATTAATCCTTCTAATCCATGCACGCAAAAATTACATTAAAAAAAAAATTCATGAACCAAATTTGGTATGCCTTGTATCTCCTTCCAATACATCCTTTTGATATTGCATCTTTAAGTTTAGTTGCATGGGACTCATGTACTTCTTGTTTTTTTGGTTGAGAATCATTATTTTCTTGTCCTTATTTGTGTGCATGAAAGAAATGGTTCTTGATTCAACTTCAACATTCTGCATTGCCACCTCTTCTTTAATATATTTTCATTCCTACCCACTTGGAACTTATTTGATGGTAGTCTTACCAAATTCCTTGTTTAACATTGAATTTGTGAAGGTGTTGAACTAATGTTTCGGATATATTAGGTATTTGTACAACCTTATTTTTTTGTTCCTTCTCTACTCTACCCTTCCTGCTTTGTACCTAGCTTGGAATCCACTTTGCTTACTCTAGTGTGGCTTATAGCCACAAATTTCCTCATCCTTTAAGAATAGATCAAACTCCATGTTAATTGAAGTTGAGGGTTAAGTTTTGTAGTTTTAAGGTACGATATTCGCCTTTACTTCATCATTTTTAATTATTTGTATTGCCTCTATTTAATTCCACCATTATTTTAGTTTATCTTCCGCCACTTAGTCACCTATGAAAATATTAATATCCTTTCTCACGGTGAATGAGTTCATGGTATTTTTGTTCTCTAAATCACTTTTTTGGTTTTTTTGTCTATCACATGGAGATCTTGATTTCAAATGCAAGGTAAATTTCCAAATGACTTAATATTCTACTTTTGTACCCTTTCAAATGGCTGCTTAATTCATATTTACTTCATTCGCATGCATGAAATTTCATTTCCTTACCAAATTTGTTTAATACCATGTTGTTTTGATATCCATTTTCCATATTTGAGATTAACGTGATTTGATGACCTCTTTGCATGTGTGTGTGTTGTGAGATTATGGACCTATGTTTCTTTTATCCTTCATTCCTCTAGCTGAGTTAGGTGGCTTATGTTCCTAGGCCATGTCACTTTCCTTATGTACTTATCCCCTTTTATGTGCTTCGCCTTGCCCCTGTAGCTCCCTACAAACATGTTTCCCTTTCTATATCCATATTTTCATGTGCCCCACTATCCCTTTATATAGGTTCACCATTCCTTTCAAGTTCTTACCATATTCTAATATTTTTCTTTCACATAATCACATTGTCTTTATTTTTATTTTCTAACCATGTTAAGAATCTCCTATCATATTTTAGTACATCCTTACATTCAAACTCAACCAATTATGAAGCATAATTTTTCTCATCAGATTCAACCAATTCTTCATCCACTTTTTCCCACAAAATCTTACACAACCATTGCAATAACTAAGTATTCCACATTTAAAAAAAAAAAATGGTGCGCATGTATTTGCTTTGTCAATTATGCCTTTATTTCTCCAAATTTGGAGACATGATTTTTACCAACTTCCCCCAAATCAATTTTCTTACACAATCCTTTGTATATAAAAGTACAAGTTGTTAGAGAAACCTTTATCATTATGTGTACAATATTTTGAAGCAAAACTTAAATAAAAATAATTCATTAAACAAATGTGTAAGGTATTGTGCCCTTATTACAACATGATTAAATAAAAATTCTGTAAAATTGAAATAACAACTAATCTAGTGGCATAAGCCTTATTTAATTACAAGTAGGATTTTACCAATAATAGGGTTTTAGCCTACTTCCATTAAAATTTCATGGCAGAAATTCTCCACTTAAGTCTTTCCACTTGTTTTCCCAGGGGAAACATTTCATGTATCTCATATGGGCCTAACCAATGTGTTTTTAATTTTCCAAGGTTTCGTGTAAATTTTGAGTCATACTACAATAATCGTGCACCCATACTAAACATATTATTTTTGATGTTTTGATCATGTCATACCTTTTTGTCTAGCTCTTTTTACTCTTTTGCTCCACCTTGTGCATGTTCGTTGTTCATCTAGTTATAACATTTTTGTTAGGTGTTTTGTGATCAAATCCTCATCATCAAAAATTTAATGTATGTTATTCAAGTGAAAAAACCATAAATTTAATATGTAGTACACCTTCTGTCCCAAATATAAGTTAAATATTGTTTCCATAGTCAATCGTTTGTAGGTGGTTGTGTATTCCCATAACACCGAGGCCACCTTGTCATCCCAATCCTTGTGTCCCACCTTGTAAATTTTAGTGAGATTGGGACTGAGTATTTTGTTAAATTCATCAACCGTTCCATTTTCCTATGGGTGATAAGTTTTTTTATAGTGTGAAACCATAAATTATCACAAAAGAATGTGTAGTGTCATTTATGAAATAGGTTCCTTTGTCTCTTATAAGGCTTAGGAAGCACCCATATCGAATTATTATATTCTCCCAAATAAATTTGGAGGCTTTTGTGAAATATTTTATCGGTGTGGCCATTTCCCATCTTGTTAATTAGTTAGTTGTCATAATTATACAATGCATGCCTATTATTCATGCGACTATATTTATAGGTCCAATAAAATTAATTGCCCACTTCTTAAATGGTTCTTGAAAAATTACTAGTCTTAAGGGAATTTAATCACACTTGCCTAGCTTTCCAACCCTCTAAAAATGATTGCAAGACTTTGTATACTCTTTTGCATCTATAAAACAACTTTTTCCACCATAATCCTATTGTTAAAATATTTGACACCATACATTCTCCTATGTAATATCCAATAACAATTCCTCATGTGTTTCATAGAGTTTTCATATCACTCATGTTTCACATGCAACATCTTAGTATTTCATCATACCCCATTTTGTAGATTTTTCCATTGATTAACTAATGTGGTACAACTTTTACGTAAAAATAATTTATTTTGCTAAACTATTCAATTTTCTAGTACAAGTCCATATTGTAGAAACAATAATATGTTGCTTATTTCATCAGGTTCACTCTTTATTAGATGAATTTATGTATCCTACATCCCATATTAAATTGGTTTTTCTTCTTCACATGTATTTATGTGTGATAGATGATGAGGTCCTGCATTATTTTTTCCTGGTTTGACAACAACCAAAAATTGGATCTCTTGAAATAGAATTACCCATTAACATATCCTCCCATGCAATACAATCTTGTTAACCAAGTATTTTAACACCATATGATATATTTAGAATAAAAAAGGAGTTCTTAGTAAATATTTCCAAAAACATTGTAGCGTGTATACCATTGTGCAACCCCTCTCACTTCATAATTGTATAATTCTATTCTACACACGTCGGTTTTCCATTCACAAAGAAAATAGGGCGATTCACATTATCTTCTCATGGTTGTGCCAATATTTCTCTAACCATTATTCATAAGGCATATACTTGTACATGAAAATGTTTACTCCACTTTGGAACTACAGTATTGGTGTGTTTGTCAATTTTTATTTTAATTCTTGAAATGTCTTCTCTTGCTCTTCTCCTATTCAAATTGTCCTTGTTTGTGTAACATTTTTTCTAGAGGTGTGGAAATTCTTGTATAACCTTTGATTTTTTTGGTAATACCCACAGCTCCCAAGGGATGAGTAAACCTCCCTTTCTGTTTTTGGCACCTCTAATTGTACTATTACAACAATTTTGGTTGGATCAAACAACAAATCATCTTTACAAATTATGTGTCCCAATAATGTGCCAAAAGGCTTCACGAAGACACTCTTTTTATATTCAAAGAGATTTATATATGGAGACATCACTCAATCATTAGGTGAAAATTATTGTATTGGTTCTTCACAAGCGCGCATACTTTTATTCATCAAGGTACACCTGAAGTAGTTTAAGAATAAAATTTTCAAAAGTTGTAAAAAATATGCACGAAAAGATGGTTGGTGTGTTCTTAAATCCAAATAGAATTATAGTATAATCAAATTACGATCGTTTCATTGTGAAATTAATTTTAGATCAATATCATACGATGATTTTCACTTGGTGGTAGCCTAGAAAAGCCATCGATAAACCTATCATCTCTCTTCTCATGACCCCTTTCGAATTTCCTCTATGAAAGGTGTTGGGAATGGATCCATAACACAAATTGAGTTTAATTTTTAGTATTCCACACAAATTATTATGGACCCGTATATTTTATGCTAATAACCATGGTACCTACCTATTTTGACTCTTCCATCAATATTATAACACCTTTGGCCAACATGTTAATTTCTTGTTTTACTTTTGTGTGTGGATTAGGATTCATTTTGTACGGTCTTTTACATATGGGATTGGATCCTTTAACCAATTAATCTGAATTTCTCCTAATGAAAAGTGTAACCCCTTCATTTATTGGTAACTTCTTGAGAATAGATCCGCATATTTACGCAAGATTTCAACAATTTTGGTTACTTCTACCTCATTCGAATAATCTCCAATTGTTGTGATTTTTGCGCTTATTTGGTTCTTATGTTGACCTTTATATCCTTTAGTGGATTATGGTGTGGTTCATCCCCTAAACCTTTCTTTTTAATGATCTCTCGAGAATCGTAGGATGTTTCTATGTTTAGTTTATTGTTGATAGTTTCTTCTTCTATTTGGTTCTCTACTTTTACTGCACTTATGCCCCTAATTTATTTCTAGCCAAACCTCATCATCCTCCTTGATTAAATAATTTTCGGTACTTGTTCCTATAGACACAAAATCATGCACTTGGGTAAATTTCTAGGTCCTAAACACATTTTAGCACTCACATGATTCCTAAGCAAGAAAACTAGTAATTGACGATTTATAGACTTTTTCCTTTTCTTCTTGTCTTCTATTTGGCCTTTTACACCCTATGGCCCAATCGATATTTTACTTGTTTTTCTTTTATAGCTCTAGACACCAATACCCATCTAGGACAGGAGTGCATAGTAGCCCATGTCCCCTTGGGGCGCCCGGCCCTTTCTTATCTTACTCGCTCCTTTTGGGTCTCTTTTATATTTTGGGCATATTTTTCACTTATGGGTTGGCCTTCTAGTTGTCAATCATGAAATTAAAACAAGGGAATCATATAAATACATAGTTATGGGTTTAAAATAAGGGACCAAGCTCTAAGCATTATTACTATCACCTAAGCTTGCACTCAAAAGGCACCTAAAGCACTTTAAAACATCCATTTGGTATTCAATCAAAGGAAAGGGACTACATTTTTCGCATAGGAAGGGGAAGTTCATTATTCCATCCACACATCTATCTACATTATTACATCTAACTACAACCCACTATCAAGTGCACTTGCATAAGGGCATCCTAGGGCACGATTCTTACACACACTCATCACAAATACATGGAGTATGAGATGTAGTGTAGTGCTCGATTGTAATCTCACTCTATCGGATGACCGTAAGGGTTAGTCGACTCTCCATATTACATATTTCATTTTTGGATTTGATGTGGTATTGTGGGTTTCAAGGTGAATCTTTATTTTTCAATATATAGGTATTTTGGCGATCATATTATGACCTAAAAAACTAGGTCTTGACCATTTTCACATTCATAGGTGCCAGCGCCCGATCCAGCTTCAAGAACCCATGTCCACTGTTTCGTGACCTACAAAATTTAATCCAGTATTGATGACACAAAATTCCTCTTTTTCAGCATTTTTCCCAATTCGGACCAGTCCCAAACAACGTGTAAATGAAATAAGTCCATTCCTCTCTCTATTTCACTTAGGGTTTCATATTTTATTAGTTTATTGCTTGTGTCAAATCTGTATTTTAGCATTTATTATCATACATTACTCTGTAATTACGATTTATACAAAAATATATTTTTGTTAAATCATTTGGTGAACGAATCATTCAAACACAACCTTTATTTTAGGAATTTTATCATCTTTTTACTATGGTTGAAACATATGCACCCTTTACTGATGAAGACCTTTTTGATCTCAATGCTCATATTTTTGAGCATTCATAAGACCTAAATCTGCTCCTATCGGTCTATGCTCTATTGCACTTCTTGTGGCTATCAAATGTCTAATGTCGGCTATCACATATCTAGTTCCTAATTCTTTTGGCTACATCAAGATGCCCAATACGAGCCACCCTCTCTTACTATGCTAGTACCATTCACCGTAGAATCTTCAAGTCAAGGTTGTGACATGTTCTTAGGTCTTCCTTGGCTCCATGCCGCTCAAGTTATTCCTTCCTTGAATCATTTATGTCTTAAGTTCATACACAATAAACAAGTTATCACTATTAAAGGCATTCCACCATGCACACCATTGCCTCTACCTCCTCTTGATGGCATTTTCCCACCAGCCCACAACATGTAGGTCTCCTAAACGTCTCAAATCGAAGGCACATTTTGTACCTAGTTATCCTACTTGTACTAGACCTACTTCATAACCTTAACGCGCACATCAGTCCACTAGTCCATCTTTCTCGCCTATGTCGCCCACTTGAGCGGCCCATTCGAATAGGTTTTCACCACCTCCTTCACCTCATAGGTCCAATTCACATAGGTTTTCACCACCTCCTTCACCTCATAGGTCTAATTCACATAGGTATTCACTATCTCTTTCACCACATAGGATTCCTTCACATGTACATCATCATGCTCATACGCCACCAATATTAGAGAATTGTCACATGCCTTTATCTCCTCGGACATCGGATGGAGGACCATTTCCCTTATCTCTCATTGGATAGCTTACTTTTCATCAAACACTTTAGGGGCATTGCACTTTATCCCTCTCCCCTTCAATCCGTATCAATTATTTTTATCCTCTACACATACACATTAAACTTCGTGCACTACATCTAGTTTCTCTTTCACATCTTGATACACATTTTGAAATCATTATGTTATGACGCACTCTAGTTACATGGTTCGTACTCAAATGTTAAGGGTATAAATTTGAAATTAACCTCACCACATTCATTCTTCACGCTTTATGATTTTCGATCTATTTTTCTACCACACAATTTCAAACCATTACCTTATGACACACTCTATTTCCACAATTCATACTTGGTTGTTGAGGGTCTAAATATGAAATGAACCTCACATCACTCAATCGTTGTGCTCTCACGTTTCATGATCTATCTTTCTACGTGCATTTTCAAACCACTTCCCGATGACACACTCTTGTTATATGGTTCATTTTTTGTTGGGGGTATTTTATAAATGAACATCATCTCATACCCATCCACATCCGCTGGAGGGAAAACTACTCCTATCACATTCATATTTCATACTATTCCATCTCACCCATACACAAAATATTGCATATCTTGGTTGCACTTACTCTTGGTCTTACATGATGCACTTTGCTTACTATGCTACTCAAATATTCAAGTATGTCATTATCTTTTCTATATACACATGTGCATTCACTTGGTACTAGTTGTGAATGTAGACTTCCTACAAATATTTACATGTTGCAATGATGTTTGGCACTTTACCTCTTACCAATCCCACTTTGAGGTTGTTGGGGACATCTACTTTCTCCCACATTACGTGTTATTGTTTCACTCACGTACCACTTCTGTTCCTATTATCACACTACTTATTCCTTTTATACGTACTTGTTTTTACATACTTCTTATCTTTCTAACATGCTAATGTGTGTTTCATGTGCCACATTTACTTTGTAGGACTATTTTCCACCATGGTTGTCTGATACACTTTGCTTGACATTGTTTGTTATTGTATGTCATTGTTTGTAGGCTATGCCCTATGTCTTGTTTGATCACTTTTTATATTCCTTTGGCCGCTTCATCCCTAATTATCTTGTGACATTTTGAGTGATGTCCCATGTTTGAAACCCACTTTTCATGGTCTATATTGTATGCACATTTTCTTGTTACACTATTTTTCTATGACATGCTTACTTTTTTGCTAGTAACACAAATATCTAGCCACTTTGTTTGTGTGTCCCTTGATTTCTATCATGCACATCCCCTCCTCTATAGGGATACAGTTTTAGATCAACATTAGGTCCCCTCCTTGGTTCATATACTCCTATCGATGTCACATGCACCTCAAACGATGGGGGCATACATTGGGTGAACAAATCACCCACACAATAGCTCGAGCTACAACACATCACAATGTATGACATCGGAACAAAACATAGATACACTCACTGTAATGACCAAGAATATTACTTGGGTCATAAAAAAACACAAACACTAGCGCTCAGGCTCGAGACAGAGTGCTTGAGTGCATGTGTCCTACCCTGGGCGCTAATGTCTTGGGGAACACATAATCAGTTTCTCACATCAGCATGGTTCACATAAGTCTTGAGCATTTTATCTCCTCCAATAACAAAATGCATTCTTTCTCCATTTCAATCGGAGAAAACATTGCATTCAAAACAATCGATACAACTTGAAAAACCATCCACACACCATCTCCAAAGTGGTGTTTATTGGGAAAATTCATGGAAGGAGAGTAACACTAGACCTCTCTCCCCAACACTCACTCTTTGGTATGAGATCACCCAAAAAATTTACTTTTTGCATGATATCACCCAAAAAAATTGTTCTTGGCATGAGATAGCCCAAAATACTTTCTCTTCACAAAAATTTAGGACATTTTTCTATCCTTTTACATCCTTCTACATCAAGTTCACACTTTCCTTTACACACTTTTAAATACTTTTACATAATTTTATACATTTTTTCTATGATTTATCATATACGGGACTTTGACTACTCTTTTGCTCTTTTTGTAGTTCTCATCCTTAATACGCAACAAGGAGCAATCTACAACAAAAATACAAGCACAACAACATGGTACAACACATACACTTCACCCCTAACGTCACTTTCCTTTCCTAGTTTTCACACTTCATTTTGCACTCATTCCACATTTCACTTGTCTCTTTGGCACGCTATCGCCATCACACTCTACATGAACAAAAGGTATGCATCTCTTATCTACTTTATGTTATTGATTATTCACTCAACAACATAAAGTGGGGGAAAATGTAGACACAAAATCACGCACTTGGGTACATTTCTAGGTCCTAAAAACATGCTAGCATTCATATGATTCCTAAGCAAGAAAACTAGTAATTGACGATTGTCTTTGGCCTTTTTCCTTTCCTTTTTGTCTTCTATTTGGCCTTTTAGACCCTATGGAAAATTTTATATTTTACTTTTTTATATTTTATGGCTCAACACCGCGCCCGACCAGACGAGTGCACGCCTAGGTGCCCCTATCCCCTCTGGGTGCCCTTGACCCTTTCTTATCTTATTCACTCCTTTTGGGTATCTTTTATCTTTTTAGCATCTTTTTCACTTATGGGTCGGCCTTCCAGTTGTCAATTATGAAATTCAAACAAGGGAATCATATAAATACATAGTTATGGGTTCAAAATAAGGGACCAAGCTCTAAGCATTATTACTATCACCTAAGCTTGCACTCAAAAGGCACCTAAAGCACTTCAAAGCATCCATTTGGCATTCAATCAAGGGACAAGGGACTGAATTTTTGCATACACAACATAGGAAGGGGAATTTTATTATTGCATCCGCACATATATCTACATTGTTACATCTAACAAAAACCTACTATCAACTGAACTTGCACAAGGGAATCTAGGGCACAATTCTTACACACACTCACCAGAACTACATGGAGTTTGAGATGTAGTGTAGCGCTCAGATCATAAGCTCACTCTATTAGGTGACCATTGAGGTCAGTTTGAATCCCCATATTGTATATTTTGTGTGGGTTTTGAAGGTGAATATTTATTTTGAAGATTACATGTACCTAGGTAATCAATAAGAGCTACTTGTGACACTTATACGACACAGTAAAAACAAGGTCTTGACCATTTTCTTAATTCTGATTGCCTAGTAGCAGTCTCGGTGCCCAAGCACCCTCAACCTAGTCTAGGTTCCCATGTCCAACTTGTTTCGTGACCTACATAATTTAATCGAGCATTGACCACATAGAGCTCTTCTTGTTCAACGGTTTTCCTAGCTCGGACCAATCTTGAGACAACACATAAATCATCTAAGTCCATTCCTCTCTCTAATAAAATTAGGGTTTCATATTTTATTACCATATTGCTTGTGTCAAATATTTATTTTATCATTTACTATCATACATTACTTTGTAATTAGGGTTTCTACAAAAACTATTTTTGTCAAATCAGTTCCCTCAAAAATTTGGGACTTAAGCTCTTATCTCCTTTCTTAGTGCAATAATATATTCTCCACCATTACATCGTCCCCAAAATTTTCATTCTTTATACATTGAAGAAGATAATTCAACTATTGTATTAATGAAGTAAAATAAAAGGTATGTATAAAGTCATTTTTTAGTGTTTCCCAATAAGTTTTATCTCTTCACAATTCACAACCAACATACCATGTGCACATCCATACACGTAGAGTATGGTAGAACACTTGTTTGTATAATACTTTTGGTTTCTAATGCCCTTGTTATCCATATTATTCACATTTTTGAAGATGTTATTCAAGTTTAATTCTTACACTATTATGCTTAATCTAGCACGTGTAGCTTCTTTTACCTGATCCCATGTTTTCAAGAATGGGATATGTGTGGCCCACCATATGTTCGGGATTTCTCTTATTGTATATATGTTAGGGAATTGACATGTGTTTACCGAGGTTGCATGCAAATCTCCATCATCTCCAAAAAAATTACACATTTTCACTCCCATTAAACCTTGGCGTAGGGTGAGTATTTTCTTTTATCATCCTTTTCATTATTCCTTCGTATAGGTTTGTATGCCTAAGAATTTATCTGTCTTGTATTAGATTTAATGTTATCAATATTTCTTCCAATCAGTTCATATGAACCATGTGCCCAATTATCACAAGTGACACTGAAGGTATCTGATATTAGTTGTGCGTCGTTCCCATCATGCAATTTTCCTTCTTGTGTGGTTTCATAGTTCTCAAACCGTCACTTTAATATTGTATATGTGTTTCAGTCTTCACAATCCTTTATACTCTCAATATATGGGTAACCTTTTTATTGATCCATAGAAATTATTATGCATTGTGACCCATTCTTAAATATTATATAATGTTATTTGACCTTATATCTACATTGCTCACATAACATCGTGGTATTCTTAGTAGCACTAGGAAAAATTCTACTTTTTCCTAGGCAATGACTTCTAAATCTCCATGGAACCTAACTCCCATTATGATAATAATTATATTTTTAATACACCAATTGACATAATACACATTTTTTTTTTATAAACAAAACATGGCAGGATAGATGGAGTGCAGTTGCCTCACTTTATTCAAAGCATTTATTGTAAAAATATTTACTTCAGCCCCTATATCCACCAATATGACATTCATCTATGCAAAAATCGACCAATATTTCTCGATCAAACTCTTATACCTTTTTTACGATGACAATCATTTTCATTTGCCCCAATTGCCAATTTATTGAGTTTATGTTACAACCATTAAAAGGGAGTATACCTTCAATGCACATAAGCCTACATACTTCTTACAACTAGTCTATGTCAATCTTGTTCATTTATGTGATTCCAATTGTTTCATTCCATATTCGCATGTCTTCTCTTATAAACTCCATTTATACTTGTAGTTCAAGAATTAAATATTTCATTTCTGAAGTATTTCCTTCATTTTTTTACCTCAAGATAGTCCTTTCCTATATGTTTTTACTTTTTCTTTATATTTTCCAAGGGGGTAGATGTTGGCACCCAAGTGGCATCTCCTCTTGTTGTGATCTACACATTAGGAGAGGGATTTTCCCAAGGTGTGCTAATTCTAGGTTGGAAATCTTCAAAGAAGGTTACATGCAATCTTTATCATTTGTACACCATTTTCACTCTTTTCTTTCATAAGTGCATAAATATCTATACATTATTCAACCTTATGCCCTTTTTGGCAAGGTATACATACAACAAAAGTTGGGTAGTTGCACTAATAATGGTTTGGTAGTCCACACCTGAAATAAGTTCCTGATGGGAATGTTCCTCATCTATGTCCATCTATACCTCGGCTCTCTCATGTTTGAGTGTATCCACCGCATCCTTCTTGGGTGTTTTCTACTATAGCCTTCCTTAGTCCCAATGACAGATGTATCATGTGTATGCATATCAAAAAAATTGAAATATTGTGACACTTTATTTTGCATTGTATGTTGTAATAGAGGACAATTTATTTCATCATGACTCCTTTGCATATTTCACATGCTTAGCAACACCACTTTTATATTATGGTGTGGACAACTACTCTTTTATTTCTTTCTATCTCAAAATCTATGCATCACACTCTATTGTGTGTCTCCCCAATATTGTTTATTATCAAATTTTCTAATTGAGTTTTAATTAACACAATTTGTACCTCCATGCAGGACTAATGCTGATATATATACTTCCAACTACTTCAACATAAAAACTTATTTAAGTTCTTCATGTCGATCTATGAAATTTTTATGTGAGATGGAACGTTTAAAAGGCATGAGTAACCCCCAAAAACCACTATACATAATGAGTTGAATGTAATTCATAGGAATATTTAGAGATTATATTATTAAACTGTTCATCATATGCACATACACTCTCAATTAGTTTATTTCTTATTGCCTTAAGTACTAAGATGCTCTATTTCTCAAACTCCAAGATGTCAACTTCTTGTAAAAAGGATGCCTTCAACTAATAATAATCCACCATAGCTTGTAGTGGGTCATGCTTCCTAGACCAAGTATGGGTGTGGTTTAGCAATCTCGTAATGAAATGACTAGATTTTTTGTTTTGGAGGGATCACCCCCTTTGCATTCTAGATCATTTTGTACTTTAAATTTTTTTATCAACTTTGTTATATTTTGGTAGATGCAAATAATTTTGATGAAATATGTTTGGCATTAATCCTTGTTGTGTGGTAGTCCCAACTCTTCCTTCTATTTTAACACTTGATGTAGGTGCCCCAAAATTTCCACTTTCTCCACCACTAGCACTTAGCATGGTAGTTTTAGTTTCATAGTATAATGGTGTGATTCCCTACATGTCACCTAGTGTTTATGTTGTTGAGCCGAAACTCATCATTCTAAACCTCTATTCTTTTAGAATTTTTGGGTTGTATTGTATCATTGTTGACGTTGGTATTATTGATTGGTTAACATATGGAAAAATATTTTCTAATGTCTCATTTTAATAGCTATATCCACTTCCTCATCAATATCTATTTCGATTAATACTTGATCTTCGACACGTGTTGTTCCATTTTGCATGAGTAGGCATGGTAGGTTGGATCATGATGTCATCTACATTATATTTTTCCTCTTCTTCCTTTAGAATCCTCATTTTTTTGACATTCACTACTTCTTCATCTTGGTATTCTTCATCCTCTCTTTCCCCTTCCTACCATAGCCAATGTTTTTGGTTTTCCCAACAACTCCACGAAGTTGAATTCCCTTGATGAAGTAGTTCCTCATCCTCTATCACATTGCACCTTTATTCTTCATATGACCTCCTTCTCAACACATGTTCATCCGGAGAATCCATGGTGGAGGCTAATCTCTCTCCTTCCCTCTCCTAACATTATGCACCACTCACATGTGCGGTTGTTTAGCCATCCATATGGAAATTTTCAATACCCATGTCTACCATCAACTTCTTGATTTCTAAGGGAAATTTCTTCAAATATGATCCATGTGGATCTCACAATAAGTTGAATCGGGATTCATCTATGTAATAAAAATAAATACTGAGTATTCAATAATATAACTGTAAAGTGTACCTTTCTACCAATAATCCCCATGTCACATCCAAGATAAGTTGTGTTGTGCAATTATTTTTGTTCTCATGGGGTTCAAGGATGCTACTTATCTAAATTTTTATTTCTTTCCAAACAATAAGTTGTTAGCCAATCATACAAGGTAATTGTAAGTTCATTGGAAAATGTCTCATATAATTTTTCATATAGATTCTTCTCTACCCAAGTCGTTGAAGAGCAATTGGGTGAGTAGTTATTTTGGCTAGAATGTCTCAATGCAAAGGCATATTCAATAGATTGTTTCTTTATCTCGATGTTTTGCTACGTGATTCTTAACATATTTTGTCTGCATTATCATATTTACATAATTATGATGGTCTCGACAATGGAACCAAAATGTTGTGTGTCTAGTTATACCTACTAAAACATATTGATGCACGTGAAACTTGTTATCACACAGGAACGTACAGTTAGTCTAACTCCTTATATCAGCCTATCATGCGAAATTATAAACCTCAATGTTCTCACCCAAGGCACAATAAAATACCAATCCCATCATATTTAGCACTATGATACGAAAATTAGTAGTTAATAAAACAAAAGCATTATTCATGCAAACACATTAGATCATTATACTCACCTACAAGAAATAAAATAGCTCTATAACATCCTATACTTTAATTTGATTGCTCAAAATAGTACAAAAGTAATCATCACATGTTCCCTTAATGATGAACCTACAAGCGGTATATATACTAGTGGGGGAATTTACCTTCACCGGTTGAAAAAATATATTCTTAGCCCTTGGATTCTATAACTACCACTTAACACATTGAGGCATTGATTATACCGCATGTTACAATACTCTAGCTCTATACTTTTCATGTTAATCCTATAGAAGTCTCGTGTCTATATTTATCCATATCCTTTCTCTATTTACCTCATGTACTAACTTTAGGTCACCTAATTTTAACATGTTTTGTTTGTTCTCGCATTGACTTCATGTAAGTAAATCAAACTACAAACATTTTTAGTATGTTTATCTTATCTCTTTTTGATGGGTTATTTCTTATCCCGCATGTATACATTTCCTTCTAGACATGCTTTTGTACCTTCATGATATATTTGTAGGCTCATAGTATCATCCTTCCCGATTTAAAAAAATAGAATTTCATGAAATCTTAATCAATTGTAGAGACACATCGATAAATAAATTAGTAAGTATGGATTTGACTTAAGTAATAAACTAAAGAAATATAAAACCCTAGGTGCAGGAGAGAGGGTAAAAGACTTAGCTGATTTTCTAATAAATCCTAAAGTATGTTCATAGAAAACTGATGAACATGAGGAGGAAACTTTCGCAACCGACTACCCGAGAAAAATGTAGGATTGTTGCAATATGTTGGAACAGGTGCAGGCTAGGTCAATGGCACCTAGATGTCGAGACCTTTGGTAGATGCTTGTGAATTTGAAAATACGTAGAAAATGATTTTTCCTATGTCGCACTAGTGTTGCTAACCTTCATTATTAATCCCTTTGTGTCGCACTATGACCGCAAAATTCACCCTGTAACCTACAAAATAAATGATCTCCTACAAAACAACAAAACACATCAAATCCTTAAAAGAAAAAGATGCAAATGGGAATCCTTACTAACCACAATGGTCACCTGACAGAGTGAACTTACAACTGAGCATTTCTCTACATCTCATACTCCATGTAGTTTTGTGTACACGTGTGTAGAATCATGCCCTAAGATGCTCTTATGAAAGATGTACTTGATAGGTACACATATTTATGCCCTAAGATGTACTTGATAGATGTAGTAATGGAGATAAATATGTGAATGTCAAAATGAAATTCCCCTCATATGAAGTGTATGTAGAAAATGCAATCCTTTGTCCCTTGAATGATAGCTAGATGGATGCATTAATGATCTTAGATCGCCTTTGGATGCAACCTTAGGAGATTATAGTAGATGCTTAGAGCTTGGTCCTTTATTATGATCACATAGTTTTATATTTATATGATTCCCTTATTTGTTTTTAGTAATTAACCATTAAAAAACCAACCCATAAGAAAACAATATACCCAAAAGATAAAAGAGGCCCAAAAGGGGAGAGCAAGGTACAAAGAAGTTAGGGTGCCCATAGGGGATGGGGGCACTGGGCGTGGCATCCTGGCTGGGCATTGGTGTCTAGAGAAAGAAATATAAAGAAGTGAAGGTTAGACTCAACAATAGGGTGTATGAGACTAGAAAGAAGACAAGAATGAAAGCAAACAGGCCAAAGACGGTGGTTAATTACTAATTTTTTTGAGTACGAATCATATAAGTAGTAGTATGTGATTAGGACCTATAAATATACCCAAGTGTGTGATTTAGTGTCTAAATTTACCCCCACTTTATGTTGTTGAGTGAATTCTCGATAACATAGAGTAGATAAGATATGTGTACTTGATAACCATGTAGATCAAGGGCGAAAGTGTCCCGAAGAGACAAGAAAAACCATGGACTGAATAAAATGAAGGATGGAGGATAAGGAAGAGGAAGTGGAAGAGGAAGTGACCATAGGGGTGAAGTGTATGACATTGTAGTGTGTTGTGTTGCATTGTACCTATTGTCATTGTCACTTTTGTTTTATGTGTTCACTAGTGTGATTGCTACTTCTCATAAGTACTGCACTGTGAAAAGAAGAGAGCAAAAGATAGTCAAATATGTGTATATGAAAAATTCAATCTAAATATGTAAAAACATGAAAAAGTAGGAAAAGGAACATGTGCACCTGATATGTGATGAGTGAAAAGGATAGAAAGTGTCCGAGAAGAGTGAATTTTTCTGGTGATCTCATGCCAAGAGTGATTTTTTTGGATGATCTCACACCAAGTCCGAGTTTTCGGGTGATCTCACACCACGACAAAAGAAGTGTTTGGGAGAAAGGTCTATTTTTATTCTCCATACCGATCGCTTCCTGAAATTTATACACCACTGCAGATGGTATGATCCTTCTTTGTTCCATTTTTATCCAATTTCATCAAGTTAATTTCGATTCAAGTAGAAAAAGAAGAAAATGAAGATGGAATGCATTCTAATTTTTAGAGGATTGTACTGTATTGTGAAAATTTCTCTATGTAATGTTGAAAACTGTGTTGATCTGAGAAAAATTATGTAACTTCCCCTAGTCATAGACACCCTAGAAAGGTCAAGAGTGCTCAGACACTCATGTCTATATCTAGGCGTTGGCGTCTGTGTTGTGCTATTGACCCAAGTAAAAATTTGGTCGTTTTGTTTCTCAGTAACTTTGTTTTGATTATGTGTTGAACTATGTTACGTTATGGCTCAATACTATTGTATGGGGTGACTGATTCACCTAATATATGCCCCTCCTCATTTGGGGTACATACAACATCGGTAGGAGGATGCATCCCAAAGGAGAGGACCATGAAATTGATACCCTATAGTGGGGAGGGAATGTGCTTGGTAGAAACCAAGGCACATGTAAACAAAGTGGCTAGAAATAAGTGTTATTGCAAATAAGACTAATATGTATATAAAATAAACTATGTAATCTAGAAAACAAGAAGACAGGTAGATCATGAAAAGAGGGTTGCAAACATGGGAGATCATTGAAAATGTCGCAAGACAGTCGGGGATGAAGCGGAAAAAGCATACAAGAAATGAACAAGAAATACATAGGGCAAATTTTGCAAACAATGGTATCCAATGGAAAAATAGTAGCAAGATGAGTATCAGACAACCATGGTAGAAAATAGTTCTTATAAAGAAAATGTTGCACATGAAACACCTGTTAGCATGTTAGAAAGATAAAAATTATGTCAAGACATGTATATATCGATAGAGTAGTGTGCTAGGAAGAATAGGAAGTAGTATAAAACGAAACAATAACACCTATAGTGTGTACAAAAGTAGATTCCCCAAGAGCCTCAATAGGACTAGTAAGAGGTACAGGTGTCAATCATCCATGTTGCGTGTAAATATACATTGTAAAGCCTACATTCACAACTATAAAACAAGTGAACGTGCATGTGTATATAGAAAAGATAATGACATACAAAATATCTGACTAGCATAGTAAGAAAAATGTACATGTGAGTATAAG
The DNA here is from genome assembly GCA_018340775.1 of Taxus wallichiana var. yunnanensis. NCBI lineage: Eukaryota > Viridiplantae > Streptophyta > Pinopsida > Cupressales > Taxaceae > Taxus > Taxus wallichiana. The sequence continues at coordinate 120,018,610 of CM031238.1, forward strand.
TAAATAAGAACAATGTGCAACCAAAATATGCACTGTATGTTGTGAATGAGTGAGATGGAACATAATGCAAGATGTATGTGATAGGGAGCGTTCCCCTCAAGCATGTATGTGTGTATGAGTGAGATGATGTTCATTTATAATAGACCCCTCAACAGTCAATAATGAACCATAGAACGAGAGTGCATCATCGGGAAATGGGTTGAATTATATGCGCTAAAAAGATATGATCAATGAAGCATAGAGCATAAAGAGTGTGAGTGAGTTTCATTTCACATTTAAAACCTTAGTGGTTGAGTATGAACCATGGAACTAGAGTGTATCACGGGGTGGTATGTTGTGTGAGAATTTGATGTTACAAAGATGTTTCGTGAATGCACCGAGTGTATAAATGTGTAGTTGTGAGGTTCATGTATGCGGTATGCCCTCAACAGTTAAGTGTGAACTATAGCTAAAGAGTGTGGCATATGGTAGTGATGATACAAGTTGTGTGTATCAATGTGTGCATGATGAATGAGAAATACTAGATGTGAAGCATGATTTGAAATAGTATAAATGGGAAACACCTGATAGTGCGAGAAGGGGGAGAGAGTGAGCATGATGCCCCCAAGTGTACGATGATGAGTATGTTATCCAAAAAAATCAAAGTGTGAGGGTCCTCCACTCAATGCTTGTGGAGATAAAGGTTTGTGACTATGCTCGAGATCAGCGATGTAGGAGACACATAATGTATCGATGAACGATACCTATTTGCATGAGATCTAGAAGGCAATAAGTACCTATGTGAAGGAGACTGAAGAGGTGATCTACACCTATGTGAAGGATACCGAAGAGGTGATGTGCACCTATGTGAAGGATATTGAGGAGGCAATGTGTACCTATGTGAAGGAGACCAAGGAGGTGATGTGTACCTATGTGACGAAGTAATTTAAGTAGTGGACATAGGATGATGAGATGGACTAGTGGATGATGAGACCTAATAGGTCGAGTATAAATAGGATAGCTAGAGCAGATTTTGAATTAGATTTGAGATGTCCACAATACATTGATGCTCCAATGAGTGCAATGGAAACCTCAAGAGGAGGTTGTGGCCATGGTGTGCATGGCGGAACACCTTTGATGGTGATAACCTGCTTGTGGTGGATGAATTTTAAACACATGTAGTTCATGGAAATGATAGCTTGAGAATCACGAGCCAAAGAAGACCTAAGAGCATGTTGCTAACCTTTGATTAAGGGTTCCACAAGAAATGGAACAAGCATGGTAAGAGGACCAACTATAATTGGAAGCTTGACATAACCGTAAGATTTAGGAACTAGATATGAAATATGTGATAGCGGATAATTGATAGCAATAAGAAGTGCAATAGAGCATACACTCATATGAATCGATGGATCAATCATTGTATTATTGATAGCATGAGTACGATAGAAGTATTGATATGTAATGTGTTAGAAGAGAATGTAACATGATAGTCATGATCGGAGAAAATGCAATGAATGGTAGAGATGCATCGGCATGGGCAACTAGAAAATCAAGATCCCCCGATAAAGGATGCATTGCGTGATATGTATGATTGTCCAAGAGTCAAAGAACATGCCTATTAGCAGCAATACGATTGTTGATGATATTGAGTTTGTTATTTTCATTGATAGACATAGATGTTGTAGGGTCTTGTATCTCAATAGTATTGTTTTCAATAATATCTTGAATGAGATGCTTAATTTTGAAACATCGATCAATAGAATGTACCACACATTGATGATAGTCACATCAAAAAATTTCATTGTAATTGCGAATTTTGGGAAGAGATGGGTCCAAATTGAGTGGAGGAGGAAGCGTAATAAGATTGCTCTCAACAAGTTGTGGAAAGAGAATATGTGGAGCACAAGGTAACTTAGTAAACTTATGTGGTTTCCATTTGTAATCTCTATTTACCTCTTGTTTCGTCAATCAACCCCAAGCACACCGACACATCATCTAGACTGGTCTGGAAGCTCACCCGAGGCACATGCAGGCACCGAGCCCCTCCTTTATGTGAGCTTCATGAGAATGTTCTTCCTTAATAAGGGGGTATTGTACATAAACAAAGAATGACACACCCATTCTTGACAACCAGATGTAAGCACTAACTCCTAATCTAATGTACGAACATAGGATAACATGATCATATTACAATGGAAGTAGAAATAAATCACGATTATCATCAAGAAAACTAGTAATACACCCATGAACATAAAAAAGGAAATGTATGGATTGTTATCACCGAATCACAAAGCACCCTCATGTTTACAAGTGCATAGACTTGAGCTCACGGTGTGATTGGATAACATGGCTACTATCTCCAAGTTGTGGGACTTGCTACTTGAGATAGACCTCTAGAGAAATCTGGTTCTTGCTCCTAAACTACCTACCACAATCTACTCTAATGTAGGTAAAACTAACTGCTCTAATCTAACTTTCCAAGGACCAAGGAGAGGGAATGCAAGAAAAATGAAAGCCTACACTAAAGCAGTGATATACTAGAAAAGGAGGGGTGTGAGAGTAGTCTTCCAATGTGTGAAGAATAGTAGTAAAATGCATACTAGAAGGGGTGATAACAGTTCTCCACAATCTGAAAATGCATTCACTCCAATATTTCATATGTGCACAATAATAATGGATCCTTGCAAGAGCATAAAGATAGACACAATACACTTGTAATCAAGGTTGAAGGGGCAAGAAGAATGCAAGAAAACATAGCAGGGGAAGATGCATCCACAAACTTGTATTTTATTGCTTCATGATGTGCACAGTTCAATCTATTACAAGATAAGGGCCTGGATCACCATACAAGGATTCCAATACAAGGGCCTGCAACACATTGGCTTTACAAAGCAATTTTGACAGAGCTTTGCTATCATAAAACTACCTCCCTTACAATGAGCCTAACACTCCAATTTATAGAAAAAATGAGAAGAGAGAGAGAGAAGGGAAAATGGAAATCCTGAAATCTGTCCTTCAACCAATTGTAAGAGGCATTAAATTGAGTGAAATGATTGTGTGTTACTTGTAAAAGGCTCCCCATATTGTCCTGGCATTAGAGAAAGAATGATGAACATGCCTCTTAATTGCACTCCCAACTACCAAATAAAACATTGTCATGAACCCGGCCACATTTTATGAAAAATATTAATCGATCTCTCATAAAATCTAGAATTTCTTGATTTATGTGTGTTGGTCTCGAGCTATGATTCCAACAAGTACCAATTTTAAGTGATTTCGTTGAGAAATGCAAAAGTTACTGACTTCTACGAGTGCAAGCGGCTATTTTGGGTCTCACAAGGCGTTTTACATGTCATTTGACGGGAATGAGCATTAACTGAGTGGAGCCGAATATTTTTATTTTATTTAAATATATCTACCCTCATCAAAATTAAGAAATCCATTTTTGTGAGGTAGAGGACGTTGTGCTCATTCCAGAAAGTCCAATTTTGTGAAAATCGGAGCTCGGAGTCAAAAGTTTTGGCCATTTGAAGTTCACGGGTCAAACGTTGACTTTTCCTTTGAATTGCGGGTATTGCGACAAAATCGGGTCTACGTGTCCCCGCTTTCCCGCACACATTTTTCCGAATCGGCTAATACGGGCCTTCTTGTCCCTACACGTCCACCGTTGACCGGGCCGTGAGGGTCGTTGACCTCCACATCGACCGCATCCATTTATCTTGGCCCCTTTTGCGGCCTTTTCACCTTTCCGCATCTCATGCGTACTGTGTCCCAAATGTCTTGTGGACCGCCTGGGACAAAAAGTTCCACTTTTTCTGATTTTCTTTACTTGCGGCAATTTTGGCTTTATGCGTCCCACGCGTCCCGACGTCCCAACTGTCCCCGCGATTGCCTGGGACAAAACTTCCGACTTTATCGATTCCATTCTATTTCGCCACAGACTTTGTATGACGAACCTTGGTACGATCCGCCTTTGACCGGTACGACTCCACAACCTCCGCACACGCAATGCATTAAAACAAGCCTGTAACTCCATTTTTGGATTTTTTCAATTTTCTCTAACTTGTTGGATTTTTTCCTTAGATGGGGAAGTTAGAGAGAAACCAAAGGGACCCCCAAAACATGATTTTGGGCCTTGAATCAATCTACTTGCTCGGGACTGAAGAATTTTATGCCTGTTATCAAAATTACCTCGGGTGAATTTTGGATAACATAGATCAAGATTCATCACATAAGTGCTTCAAAATCACTTCATTATATTCATTAGCCAAAGTACAATAGCCAAGATTACATTAAAAGAGTTCCATGTATGAAGATATTTATAGTAGCAGCTTTGACACATTACAAAGCTCACCATCACACATTACATATTTTTACTATCTTCCTCTCTTGCTTCCATACTCGCACACACACCTCTCTCGTAAAACCATACATATAAAGAAATCTCTAGAAATCTCCTCTTAACCTCTCATCATTACATCAGACATCCTAAAGGAATATTTCATGATTTCCCTACCACTACCCAAGAACATGCCAAATGTCATCATGTGTTTCCCCTAATCGAGTGTCCTTAGCATGCATGTGCCAACTAATCCATAACAAACTTGGCTCCTTATCCTTTCATGATAATTGTATTGATGCCCTAAAATATCCTTTTCTTGAGCTGTAAGTCTCCATAGCTTATCCATATTTATATTTGGTCACTTTTTCATTCATTCCCTAAACACTTCCTTTCTTGATGTCTAAAACTCACTAAGTCCTGAATCCATCATGTTTGGGTGCGATCCTTCGCGCATCTCCAAGAACTACTTACATGCGTACCTTTGCACCCTACTTCAATGCGCCACCAAGTTTTGTGCCTTAGGTACTTGGTTTATTTAGGGTCCAACACCATTGAATCATGTCAAGAGTAAATACACTGCTGACATTATTTTATGCTTCATTAGGTTTAGTAGATGGCTTGAAAGTTGATTTACTTTGAAATCACATAGAAGATGAAGCCTGCTCATGATACTTAAGCTTTCCCATAGATAATATTTTAGTTTCATGTAGCTTAAGAGTATGACATAAATGATTGAATGATGGAGATGTCTCAAAGATGACACTCTCTTACAGAGGTGGTAATAGACTTTGGACAAATAGATCTTGCAATTCGAGTCTGCTAGTATATTATACATCTTATCTAAGTTGTTCTTATATCGTAAAACATAGTCTACTAGATGCTCATTAGATCCTTTTTTTATTTGAGAAAATTGAGGATACGATATCTTAGAGTTGATATTGATTGAAAAATGAGTGATAAAAGCATCTTCTAAATGCGTAAATTATGTACCAAATGGACATGTAGATCATTAAACTAATGCATTGCATAATCTTGGAGGCTTCTAGGAAATAGCTTTGCTAATAAAGTATGATCATCCACATAATCTAGACATGCCACATGAAATGCTCAAAGATGCTCTTAAGGGTCACCATGACCATTGAAGGTGGGCAGCTTGGGAGTGACGAAATTTGGAGGAATTGCATAAGTGGAAATGGCGGGTGTGAAAAGAGTATGAAGTAGTAATGTGGAATCAAGAGATGGACATACACGGAAGTAGCCTATTGTAGTTGATGGATTTAAACATGGAGATCATGATAAAGAGAGGCTAGTTTTTGAGTGCCAATGGAAGATACCGACCATGTGTGATAAACAAGAGGCCAAGTCAAGTGATTGGTGGGAGTAGGAAAAATACGGGAGCGGTAGAAGTAGGCGGGAGATTCTAGAAACATGGGGTTTAGTAGCAATAGGAATAGAAACTGGGATGAATGTAGGAATATTAAGCTCAACAAGGTTAGTGGCCTTCAGAAATGGGGATGTTCCGCAAGATGCTCAGGTGAGCTCTTGAAGGTGGCCTTTAGTAAATGGTTCAGAAGAAGCGAGCCATGATAAAAAGATGGCAAAATACCTAGAAGAAAGGTTGGGTTCGAGCGATGGGTTCACCAAATGATTTAACAAATATAGAATTTTTTGAAATATTAATTGCCGAGTAACATGTGATAAATAAAGGAGTAAAGTACGGATTTGACCTAAGCAATAAGCTAAATAAATATAAAATCCTAGGTTAAAGAGAGAATAAAATACTTAGTTGATTTCATAATAAATCTTGAAGTATGTTGAATTGAAAAAAATTGATGGGCGTGGAGGAGGAAACTTTCGCAATTGTACCAAAAAAATGTAGGATTGTCGAAATATGTTGGACCAAGGTGCCTAGGCTGGTCAAGGGTACCTAGGTGCAAAATACCTCCGGTAGGTGCCTATGATTGCAAAAATACTCCAAAAGTGTTGTTAACCTTCGTTGTTGATCCTCAGTGTCACACTATGACCGCATAACTCACGAGTAACTTGCAAAACAAATGATCTCCTCCAATACACCAAAACACATCAAATCCTAAAAATAAAAATATTCAAATGGGGAGACAGATGACTCCCGATAGTTACCCAACAAAGTAAAATTACAACCGAGCGTTGCACTACATATCGACTTCATGTAGTTCTACGTGCATGTGTGTAGAATCATGCCCTAGGAGGCTCTCTTGTAAGATGCACTTGATAGTGGGCAATATCTAGATGTAGCAATGTAGATAGATGTGTGGATGTCAAAATGAACTTCCCCTCCTATGAAGTGTATGTAGAAAATGCATTCCGTTGTCACTTGAATGATAGCTAGATGGATGTTTTGATGCTCTTAGAATTCCTTTGATGTAACCTTGGGTGATGATAATATATGCTTACAGATTGATCTTTTATTATGATCACATAGTTGTATATTTATATTATTCCCTTGTTTGAATTTCATAACTAACCACTAAAATACCGATCCATAAGAAAACAAGATGCCCAAAAGGGGCGAGCAAGATACAAAGAGGTCAAGGGCACTTAGAGAGGACGAGGTGCACAGGCGTTGGTGTCCAAAGAAGAGAAAGATAAAGTAGTGAAGGCCATACTGGGAATTAGGGTGTAGGAGACTAGAAAGAAGACAAGAAGAAAAGAAAAGTGGCCAAAGAAAGTGGTTAATTACTAGTTTTATTGCTTAGCAAGTAGTATATGATTATGACCTAGAAATGTACCCAAGTGCGTGATTTAATGTCTAAACTTTCTTATCCCAAATCCACCACTCTTCCTTCTAAAACTTGTATGTTTTCCACTCTTTTTTAGATTTTTCATTCATAATTCTCATGCTTGGTTCTTATAATATCCTTGCACTTTCCTTTTATGATATTCTTGCGTGCAACCTAAATAATATAAGAACAAAGAATGAATATTTTTAGTTCCCGATGTGGAACTTAACCAATAAAAGAATATAATCATCTTAGGGTCCAATAGTTGGATAGTTCTAAGAAAGTTTAGAGTTTGGTGATGGTCTTTAGTGCTAGCTAGTGTCAAATGGTGTGGATACTTTATGATTCCATATGCACATTGTATTTTTAATAGTGTATCTTAAGTTTTGATACTAACCATGCCAAAGGAACACTTTTGTGTCGACATAGATCTTATGTTGACACAAGGCCTAAACAACCTATTGGATATGTTAAACATGATCCTCCCATATCTTATTGAAGAAAATAATTTCATTTAGGTACATGACCAAAATGAATCGGTGAATGCTCATATGATATCGCTTCATCATCCTCATGAATGTTACAAGTACATTTTTCAGCCCAAAAGGTATGACCAACCTTTCAAAGAACCCTAATGGGATTTAAAAGGTGTCTTCTAAACAAATGTGGGATTGATAGGAACTTGGTGGTTCCCTGATTTCCTATTGATCTTTATGAAAAACTTAATTCCCATGAGTTGGTCCATTAGAGCATAAATATGTGGAAGTGGATATTTATTCTTTACTATATTTTTTTAAGGTTCGATAATCAATGAAAAACTATGACATCCCATATTTCTTTCGGGAAAGAACAATCAGGATCCCATAAGGTGAATCATTTGGTTGAATTTTCCCCTTTTAAATTGGGTTATGAATCGACACTTGATTTCTCAAGTCCCAATTATTGAGAACCTATAAAGGGGCCCATTTAAAAGTGGTGTTCCAAGGACCAAGTCAATTGAATGCTTCACCTTACAATGCAAAGGCACACTGTTGGGGGTATAATTACATCTGTGTATTTATATATCATATGATCCATTTTCTTATGGTGTGTTTTTTTGCCTTTCTAGGATATCTCTTATGGTCATTGCAACCTTTTGTTCATCATCGGGCATGATCATGAGTAGGAAAAAGGTTTTAGTTTTAGTAACCAATCTCCAACACTATTTTGCATTGATCAAGGTCAATGACTTAGCGAGGCTACCTCTAGGGTCCAATAGTGCTTACAACCTAGAGTGATGATGGTGCTCCTAGGCCTAGCCCCGTAGACACCATGGTAATCCCACTTGTATGGATATCCAAGAAGCACATTAGAGACGTCTATTGGTGCAACATCACATACCACCACATTCCTAAATTGTTTGATTTAATAGAGAAGGAAACACTATTGGTTGAAACAAATGTGTCTTCGTTGATTGACCCAACTAGTAAAGTATGGTTATGGGTGAAGAAATGTCACTAGATTTATCCTCTTCACTATTTTTGTAGATATTAGATTATTTTTAATATCGTTATCTTTGATAAAGTGAAGAGCCATACCATTTACCCACAACTACGAGTGAAAGAGTCATTCTACATCATATTTTTGTGGGGACACTATTCATATGGTGGAAATAATCGTATATGGATCTGCATCCACAATCAGCTCCTCTTCTTCATGTGCATTTTGGTTCTCTAAAGAGGCTTCTCCTACATCTAGCTCCCACGAATTTACTAGCGAGTTTTGTTGAAATCTCAATAGTGCTTCATGTCATGGTACCTAATTTTATGCTTCTCACACCACATTCCTATGTCTTTTCATGGATTTTATTTCCATGGCTACTTTGTATGTTATTTTTGTGGTGCATTATCCTTTCCTTGATGCTAGGTGTTGATATTACCTTTCGTGGAATATGAAGGATCTATGTTTTCCCGTGTTTAGATGTTTATTTGACATTGGTTTCATATCATTAAGATTCTACAAGAGAATTGATTTCGTAAACTCCATCTCTTCCTGAATGTAATATCGCAACCCATTGTAGTATTTAAGAATATGATGCTTCTCAATGTCTTGTGCATCCATTTTTCTGATAAGATATGAAACTCATTATTTTAATCTTCTATTGTTTGATGACTCCACCACCCTAACGTAACTAGTGTGGTTTCTTGAACTTTTCATCATAGTTCTTCATTGAGTAATATTCCTCTCTAATAGCCTTTACAAAACCACCCCGTGTTTTTAGGGATTTTGCATTGATGTTTACATAATCATTATCATCATCTTGTAGGAAGTACGATTCTGATGTGGGAGCATAACTTGCGAGAGACCATAACTTTTGATCCGACCGTTGGATCGTCCTGAAATTTTACAAGGTGGTAGATATACATTAGTACTATGTTGGGGTCAACTTGCTTGCAAGGTTGTGCCCATTTTGGCACAGTTTTTGGGCCCGGATTCCTTCATCTAGTGGCCTAAAATTGGCTTGTAATGTTTTTTTCGCTTTTGTCTAGGTCTTAGAACTTTAATAAATTTTGTTGTGCTTGTTAGAATAAGTCCAAATTTCACGTGAGCCCTAATTTATGAAGGCATATTTGGCACGCAAAATTTGGGGTCCATCCGAGTTGTTTTTCTAGTAGGTAATTTTTGGCATTTTAGGGTTTTTAGAGTAGACATGAAATAAAAGGAGGATGGTAATGATGTAATAGATCAGTGTGGATTCTAGAATGAGAAGTAAGCTATTTTGAAACTCCTGGGTTTTATTTGCAAATCTGTTTATGTGTGTTTTTGAGGTATTTCAACCTCTTGCAGTTGGATTCACATCAAATTCCCACAATTTTTTCGACATCCAAAGATTCTTTCGAAGTACAAACATTATCTTTTCATCGCCAAAAATATATTGACAAAGAAATATTATTCTACTTAAGTGGGCTATTTATCCAATTCATCGGCATCAATTTGTCCTTCAAACCGCAAAATGTAAAAATTGGGTGCCCAAAGGATTTACTTAATGCACGGTGTAGTTGTGGAGGTGGGGCGATTGCATGGATAACATGTGAGAAGACATCAATAACTTTACCATCATATCCCTCCTCGCCTCTTAACTGACTTCATCATGTAATTCTTTAAAGGGGTATCCCATTTCCTCTCACGTTACACTTGATGTCATTTGAAGCAAAAAGGAAGGTAATATGAAGGACCACGAGTCTTGCACCATGTTTTTGGTATTCTAACCTCGTGTTCGACATGCAAGAGTGGAATGAATATTTTCTAATATCACTTATATGGATTGAGCTACAACCCACTTTGGGAAGAAACTAACGATGGTGCTCAACGTGTTATAACAATCAATTCGCAATCAAAGAGTTGTAGAAATAAATAAATTTTATTGTAGTTTGAAATGTAAATAAACTAGAAAACTCCATAAGAGAGATGTATGCTCAAAGATCTCTCTTTATTCAAAACAAGTTTTTTTACAATTATACAATGGAGAATATGACTATTTTCTAAAAATAGAATATGAAGGGTTTTGGATGGGAACCAAAAGGCCATCCTACATGAAAACCATTTGTATCCACCTAAGGGATCGATTTGAAAAGACACAAGTGGAAAAAATCATAAATCTATCTTATTATTATTAATATTTTATTCAATGCTACTTTTTGGGTCATGCCTCCTATTTTGTTGACCCATTTTACTAACAATAGGATCCATTGGAAAGATGACATGATGAACTCAAAAGAATCGAATTAGAACTTTGGCTATAGTTGTACAATCTAAAGCCCAAAATGCTTCAAGACCCCCAAAATGTAAAATACTAAAAGTTTTCAAAAATGGCTAAAAATATATTATCAAGACTTCTGCAGATATAGATTCTCGAAAATCGCAGTCTAGATCGTAGATAAATGGAGTGTTAAAAACATCTCCAAAAAAATAATGAGAGAAAAAACACAATGAAAAGTATTTATTCTAACATTTAAGGTAATATATTTTGAGCCAATAATATCCATGCTACCTTAGAGCATTGGACTCTATTGTTCAGATATTAACTTTTAGTAGTTCCAAATAAACAAAGTTAAACATCATTAATTTTAATCCCCAAAGATGTATGAGAATTTATCAAGTGCATGTACCTCGGTTTTAATCTTAAGATGAAGGCACTTGATAGACTAATTTTAATGACAAAATAATTTTAAGATGGGAGCAATTGGTAGACTAATTTTAATGACAAAAAGAGAAAAAAAAATCTTTTGAAATTTACTATAGAAATGATGGATGATGGATACTAACTATGTAAATATAAAAAAGAATAAGAATCTAAAATGTGTTTAATATATCTTTCATTTTACATCTACCTTAAGTATAAATTATTTTGCAAATTGGCATAACATTATTTTATGCAATTTTGTGCAATACATCTTTCCACACTCATATGTGTTAAAACAAATACTAATATATAAGAAAATTAACAATGGCATCCTCAACTTACTTTGCAACCTCGTGTGTAATTTTAGTGTTTATATCAATGAAGCAAAACCAAAAATCATCCCTCATATCTATCAAGCATCCAACCTTCCACTTGTGCGTTCCTACTAAAGAGAAACCCTCCACGTTTTGAATTCTTTCCCAAAATGTAAGAATATGTAAAGTGTAATCTATTCTTTTATATCAGGTTACTATAACAAGTATGTAAGTTTAATTTAATGTTAATGTTCACGAGAGTTGTAGAATGAGCTATGAAATTGAAGAGGAAATGAGAAGAATTCAATCGAAGGTAATATGTTGCCTTAAAATTTTGGACCGTATTATTTAAATATGTTTTTTTTAATGATTTGAAATAAATGAAGTTAAACATCTTTTATTTTAATTGTAATTTTAATTTTTTTATTTAGTGTCGAAGTATTATTATAATGGGCACCGACTTATATAGATTGTCGGCGTCTTTGTCTATATTTTAGAAGAAATGTATATCGAAATTGTGATATTGAGTAAGCATACAAATTAAATGAATGAGTGCCTTCAACTAAACAAATACAAGGACATCCACACCATTAAAATCACCCAAGACACGATCCTTACCTCAACCACTTGACTTTCTATGTCAAAATGTCAAGGACCTTTGCATTCAATAAAAATTGATCCCTAATAAGCTCTACGTAAATTAAACAACTTCACCATAAAACTAAACGACCATTAAAACAAACATCTTTACTTTTAATCCCCAAAAGTCTATAAAAATCTTAAAAATATATATACCTTGTTTTTATTCTAAGAGTAGTTTACCTTATTTCAAGATAATAACCAAAAGAAACAAAAGTGTGAGAAAAGAAGGGCTAAATTCCAAAAGAAAACTCTGGCAATTGAGTGTGGGCATGATTATGACAAATAGCTAAGGGTCAATACTTCCACAAAAGAAATAGAACAATCTCATGGGAGTGGAAGAGGGTTGGGTGGCATGGCTCTTTCTTCTTAAATAATAATGTGTGTTATTGGATGGAAGGGCTCTTTCTTAAAAAAGAATAACAACAGATGGTCTATAGAAAATAGAAACAAGTGTCCGTTGGTGGGTCTAAAATTAAATGAGCTAATCAAACAAAGGAATATTTAATGGGTGACGTTTCTCGTTGGCGGAGTAGATGCAGATGCCTACTTATCTATTCTAATTTCTAATTCAAAGTCCAAACGGATAAACAGCAATGTATTAAGGCCCTTAAAATTTCAATGACGCCCAAAAACTGGCGGATGTAATCCTACTTCCGTAATACAATTTACCATTCGTTAAACAGCGCGCAGGTTTTTGCCCGCGGTCCGTTCCACGTGGAACAAAAGTACGCTGCCCCCATTTTGTTTCTTTCCAATTTTTAATTAGTCCCACTTTTTTATTTCACCAAATCTATTGTATGTTTTGAGAATAGTTCATTCAAATCACAAGTCGACATAATTTAGGTAGGCGAATTGCAATTGCATGTGAGCCTGAGGTGCAAGAAATGTAGGAGGAGATGTAAATGTAGTGTTTTTATGGATTTTGTTTTGTTTTGTTTTATTATATAGTTGGTGATATGAACTATGTAAGGTAGTATAGTTGGTGATAAGAACTGTGTAAGGTAGTATAGTTGGTGATATAAACTATGCAAGGCATGTAGATGTGAAGGAAGGACCTTTCGCATGAATCTGCTCAACACACTCGTTTGAGTGGGGAACAATAAAGAACAAACTTTTGAAGGGTTCATTATCAATTTGTTTAAAAAATGCAAGAACATTACCCCACACTTGGATAGTTCCCTAATGGTATGTCCCTTTCTTGGTCTCATTTTCATTAGTATCTACACAATCATCATTAACCATCTTTAGGTACTCAACCAAAATATGAGCATAACAAGAATATTTTGGGTACATTTTTTCCACATAAGCATCAACATTCAACATATGTGTGTTAGGATCGGGTTCACATCAAATTATGGATATATAATAGTCACCAACCATTGTTAATATCTCATGCAGAAACCACTATGCTTTCCCCATAGTTGACACTTCCATCGAAGACTAGAACGTGCCAAGTGACTACCAACCTTACCATACAAAAGAAAACATATTATTATGTGGTTACTACATTATCAATGTTTTTTTACATATCCTACAATTATTACAATTCACGAGACCACATACCTACCTTTTAGGCATGTTGTCGAACAATTCACATGCTTGCACATTTTGCATACATATTTGTTAGGGAATCTACAACTATAACATGTGAAAAACATCCCTTCTCTGTAATGTTTTGGTGGATGTCCACACCCTATTTCAAAGCTCGTGTTTTTGCAAAGATTGGGAGTATGCTAGAAAAGGTGAACCGATCAGCGTGGACACTTGTTGGTTGCATTCGGTGAAGCAACGTCAATGTTGTGTCAGGATGTCCTTGTCTTCTGTTAGCTACAAATATGGTATTCCATGATACACCCCAACATGTGATTAAATAAGATATCTCAAACAAGGTATTTTACAAATCTTTCAATAGTTGGATGTATAATATGTCAGTGGACAAAACGTTAAGGTGGCGGTTATGAATCTCATTTGAAAGCTTTGCATACATATCTCGCCATGGCACTTGTAACTAAAACATTCGACAAACATCTCCTCTCCATAATGATTTGGCGTATGTCCACACTCTATTTCAAAGCTCCTATTTTGGCATAGATTAGGAATACGCTAGCAAAGGTGAACTATTTATGTCGAATACATGTTGGATAAATTTGGAAAGACAATGTCAATACTCGTGAGGATGCCCATGTCTTTTGTTATTTGGTTGAACTTACAAATAAAATATGGTCCATTTTATTCAATTCAAATATGACAAGTACCTTGTTATAGTGCTAGCTTATGTTTATAGATTGACTCACATAACATTAGCAATAATCTCCAGAAGCACAATGTCCTTATTAAAATGATCCAATCAATTTTCATTCCTCACAACAATTTGTCTTGTGGAAGTCAACATGTACTCAAAGGTTATTGATGAGTCACATATGTCAACCTCTCACAATTCAATAAAAAATATTTCTTTTTCCTTAACGTCCACGTCTGATCTAGATGATCCTTGCTGAGAAACACCAATCTAATGTCTTCTCAAAATCAGTCACAGGTAGTTGCATTGCATAGAGAAAAATGAGAGCTTTCTGGCAATATCTTGTTTGCTTTAAAAAATCGACTACGTATGCAAAAGATATAGCCCATCAATTTTTGGCCAATCGGTGAAAATCAGGACTGCACGTAGGTAACATGGATGGGTGCACATCCACCAAGTGGACCAATGAAAGTGCAACAAGGGGCACAATTGGTATGAAGTAAAAATTTGGGTTTGTGACGTCGTTCTTCGTCACTCAGTTGCGAACAAGTGGGCCTCGTTATTTGATGGTCGGGGGACCTCAACTAGGGTCAACACACTCGATTGTGGAGGGGTGTCTTGGCCTCCAATCTTCATATTACCATTGATGAGATTTTGTATATATTTTCTCAAGTTTTTGTAACAAGATGCATGTGGGACTATGTTACTAGTGTTTTGAAATGTATTTTAAACATTTGCATTCGACCGAGCTCGGTGGATAGCCCGACTTGGTGAATTGAGTGACTCGATCAACCAAGTTGAGTTGCCCACCTCACCTTTTTAACCTCCACCACACTCACCATATCTTGCCACAGCCAGCCTTCCACCTTAGCATTATCCCCAACTTCCTTGCCACATATATACCTTATCTCCTTAGCGCATATATCCATCTAATCCAACTTGGCGCCAAACCAACCTCATGCCAAACTTAGCATATCCAACCAAATGGCTTAACACTTGCCTAACAAAAGTGGTCCTTTGACCGATATACTATCAACCACTGCCCATATTTAAACGGTTATCCTACCTACCCTGCGTTGAATGTGGGACTAAGTCCCAATAAGGAAAATATTATGTGTATGGGGACTTGAAGCTTGGTGGGTTAGGTAAAATGATAAGGGCCCAACGTTAGGCCAACGGTGTTGAATTGTATATAAAGGGAGTTAGTATTAATTGAAGGGTGATTGGCGAAGTATGTGTACACTTGAGGCTGATTGTGGGAGCTAGGGCTTATTTTGCAAGAGGAACACAATGAGAAGGTTTGAATCATGTAATACTTTTTGTAAGTGTTATTTTGTTATGATTTTAATAGATTAGACCCTTTAATTGGACCCGAAGACATAGGCTCTAAACGTTGAACTATATTATCACATATGGCGTCAAATTCTTGTCAATTTTTCTAGTTTTTGTATGATTACCACAAAGCTCATATATTTAGAATTTTAATTAAAAATATGGAAAATTCTTAATGTCAAATTAAATCCAAAAAATCATTGTTTAAAGAAAATTTTTGGATGAATGTCACCATTTTACTTATGATTTTGGATCATTTGGTATCAGAGTTGGTCTATGATCAGTTTAATAGTGTTTGGATTGCAAGTTTTATTGAATGATAACAAGGTCCCGTTCTAGAAAGGGTGAAGGAGAACTAGCAGAAGTTGATCCCAAAATTGGTACAAGAAGATCTCGAAGTCCAAGGATGGAGGAATGAGAAGAAGAATTTCATCAATCATTCCTTCAAATGAAAGAGATGGTGGAAGAATTGTACCAAGATAGGAGAAGACAAATGGAAAAAAATCTAGAGAAGGTAAAAAGTAATAAGGCTCTAGTTTTAATTCTGATATTCCTAAAGGTGAAACACAAAAATATGATTTTCTTCCTTCATTAAAACTAGATATCAAGTTTTAATTGCCAATGTATAATGGGGAGCTTAATGAAGAGAAGTTGGGTAACTCGATCAAGCATTTTGAGGTGTGTTATAGGGTTCATAAAAATTTTGATGATGAGGAAAAATTCATTTGGCAACTCTTTGAATGGGTGACACAACACTCATATCATGGGAGAGCAAGCTTCAGAAGTAGATGAGAAAAAGGTAAAGAAATCACTTCCTGGTCTGATTTTGTTTTTGATCTAAGACAACAATTTTATCCTCTAGGATATATGCAACAAACTATGATGGATTGACAAACTTTGAGACAAACTAAGGGACAAGTGTTCAAGATTATACACAAGGAGTTTAGGAAAAGGGCTCTTATTCTTGGTATTTCTCTCCATACACAAGAAACACTACTTAAATATATTGGTGGATTACATAGTTATCTAAGACATATGATTCTCGTTCTTAATCCTACTAATCTTGATGTGGTGTGTGTGCAAGCTACACATTTGGAAGCAAGAGGGAAAATGACTAAGGAGTATTCCTCAAAACACAAGAACAAGCAATCCGAAGGCAAGGAAAAAGGTTCGAAAGAACAAGGAAAAGGAAAGGGTAAGAAAATACTAACTCTATTGTTAAGAAAGAAGATGAAAAACCATTTTGCAATCATTGTAAAAAGAATCATGATGAATCTAAGTGTTGGAAATTACATCCTGAAATGAAGCCTAAGTGGATGAATAATAAGAAAGGAAAAGAGAAGAAAATAAATATTGTGGTACATGATCTTGGGTTTGATTTAGGAGATGAAACCAAGATCATGGCCATGAGTTTTTAAGGTTTTAATTCTTCCTCTTCTTCTAACACTAGTTCACAAATTTTGTATCTTCTTTTAAACAACAATCTATGCATGATGAAAAGAAAAGAAATGAGCTTTTCCACCTTAGATTTGTTTCAAAACATACAAAAATAGACACTCTATTTGATAGTGGATCTCAAGCTAATTTGATTTCATAGGAGGTTGTGAAGAAATTGGGACTCAAAACCAAACCACATCCTAAGCCTTATCCTTTGGGTTGGGTTTGTGATGATGCAAGTTGAAGGTAACAAAAACTTGTAGATTCAGATTTTCCATTACAGACAAGTTTATTGATGAGGTTGATTGGATGTTTTTCCTTTAGATATTTGTGGTGTGTTTTGGGAAGTCCTTATCTATATGATCATAAAGCAATCTTCTACATGGAAGAGAATAAATACTTTCTTGTTAAGGATGGGATTGAATATATTGTTAGAGCTCATCATGTGAAAACAAGTCTTTCCTTTGGTACTACGGGCAGATGAAAAGGCTTGTAAATTCAAGCAATAATTTTGTACTCATGGTGATCAAAGCCAAAGAGAAAGATCACGAAAAGGCTTTTGAGGATTGTGATCCTAAACATCATAATGAATTGGTTAAAATTGTTTCTAACTATGATGATGTTTTTTAGGATCCACAAGGTCTACCTCCCAAAAGAGGGGTTCAACATGAGATACAATTGTTACAGGATGCACCTCTTCCCAACATTGGTATGTATAGATTGTCTCGTGGTTGAAAATGAGGAAATAAAAAAACAGGTGATGTAACTATTGGCAAAAGGAATTATCCGTCCAAGTTCATCTCCTTGTGGTTCGCCAATTATTTGGTGCCAAAGAAATATGGCACATGATGGATGTGTGTTTATTTTTGTGCCTTGAAAAAAATCACGGTGAAAAATTGTTACCCTATTCCTTGTATTAATGATTTACTAGATCAATTAAAGAATGCTATTTATTTCACTAAGTTAGAATTAAGAAGTGGTTATCACCAAGTAAGAATCAATGAAGGTGATGTGTGGAAAATTATTTTCAAAACAAAACAAGGTTTATTTGAATGGCTTGTTATGCCTTTTGGATCATGAATGCATCGGCTACATTAATGTTAGTGATGAATGGTGTATTTAGGCCATTCATTGATGATTTTTCATAGTCTACTTAGATGATATTCTAATTTTCAGTAAATCATGGGATGATCATATCATTCATATACAGAAAGTCTTAGATGCTTTAAGAAATGAGAAATTATATTCAAGATGTCTAAATGTGAATTTAGGAAAACATATTTGATTTATTTGGGTTATGTTGTGGGACATGGTGAATTAAAAATAGATCCTACAAAAGTTGAGGTCATTGTTAATTGGCCTAGACCCAATAATGTAACGGAAGTTAGAAGCTTTTTGTGTGCAGTACAATATTGGAGGAAATTTATTGCTAACTTCTCATTTATTGATTCTTTGACTAGTATTAAACATATCTTTTAGTGGGTAGGCAAACATCGAGAGATTTTGATACACTAAAAGAGATAATTGTAACGCTTCTATCTTAGCACTTCCAGTTTACAGTATTCATTTGAGATTGAGACGGGTTCCAAAGAATATGCAATGGGGGAAACCTTGATGCATAATAGAAAACATGTTTGTTACCATTCTGAGACCTTCACAAGTGCAGTAAGAAATTATCCAAATTATGATAAAGAGTTGTATGCTTTGGTGCAGAGTGAAAATAAATGGAAACATTACTTGATGGGTAAGGAAATAGTAATTCATACAGATGATCAACCCTCCAAGATTACAAACATAAACCAAATTACAACAATCTAGACACTTCCGTTGGATGGGATTCTTGTAGCAGTTTTACCTCGTGATTAGGTATAAGAAAGGTATACAAAACAAGGTTGTTGATATGCTATCTAGACCTCTAGTTGTTGTTGCATCTATTCTTTTACAACATAGTTCTTTTGCTCATGATAGTTATAAAGAACAATATGTTTATGATGTTGATTTTAAAGAAGTGTATGAAGACTTAATGCATGGAAAACAAGTAGGAGAATTGGACTATCATTTGCATAATGGAATTTTGTATCATTCTGGTAAAATTTGCATTTCATAGAATGAAAGAGTGCATATGATTAGGGAAGCTCATACTTCTCTTATATCTGGACATTTTGGTGTTGGTAAAATAGTTGCACATTTACATATGTATTGTTATTGGCCTAGAATGTAGGAACATGTAACTAGGTATATAAAAGGATGTGTTCTTTATGCCACAAGAAAGCCTAGAATAGGAAGTTAGGACTTTATACTCCCCTTCTTGTCCCTACACATCCATGGGAAATTATTTCCATGGATTTTTAGGAGGTTTTCCCATGTCATGAAGGAAACATGACTATTTATATGTGGTTGTGGACAGATTTAGCAAAATGTGTGTATTGAATCCTTGTGTAGTGCCTCCACTAACATCGAATTCATTTGTAAACAAGTCTTGTTAAAATGTAATATAATAATAATAATAATAATAATAAAATGATCAAAAATTATTTAGAAAATATAACTATATAAATAGACATATTGATTAAGGGTTAAAAATAAAGTAATGATAATATTTAAGGAGTAAAATTTAATATGGTAATGGGAATAAATAAAATAAAATTTATTTGTGTACCAGGGGAGGAGTAGGTGAAATTTAAAAGAGAATTGTGGAGGACGGTGGTTTGTGTTAGGTTATGGCGTGTGGAAGGAACTATGGAAAGGCATGGGTGGCTTCAGACCTTTCATTTTCCTTACATAATAATACAAGCACTTAATTTGAGATCCGTAGGTGTAAACCAAGGCAAAACCCAAGTTGACGTTGAAAATTTAGCAAGATTTGGTTTGTCGTAGTGAGTGTAGAATTTGGAACTCTAGGAAATAAGGGTTTTGCACTCTTTTTATTAAATAAATATAACGTTGTAGGGAGATGTGTTAAACGGGCTCTGTTGATAGCCGTCCTAAATCACCCCATTATGGTTTAAATCAGCCATACCGCACGTGGAGATAAATTTGTAACTCCAATATCTCCTCATTTTTCTTTATCTGATTGTTTGATTTTTATCTCGTATTTGTATTTGAAGCGGGTTCAAATGTCTTTAAGAGGGAAATATTGTCTATCACTAGGTTATTTGTTATAAGTAGATGAAGAAGAAGATTAAGGTTGAGGGTGCTTCATGCAAAGCGTAATGTTTAGTTGTATTGATTTTGCTTCTTCGCTTCTATGCACATGTGTTGTGTGCATTATAACCTTTACAACACCATTCTCAAGGTAGAGGATGGCTACCACTTTACCGCTTCTTTATATTTTATTTCGGGTGGTTTTTATATTGATTAAGACATTGAAAGTGCCCTTTCCGCTATCCCACATATGTCTCCACAATATTTGTCTCTTTCACTCTTCCCCTATATGAGACCCTTTGTTTTTCCATTCTCAAGAATAAAATCAAAACTCCATAACTTTTGCAAGCATGATCCCTTTCTCTGCCAAAATGGGAGCCTTGGTTCAGGGTATGCACCAAATGGTTTCATTGAAAAGGCTTTAGAAACTTCCAAACAATGCAAAGTGGCGAGGTTGACATGAATCCACTCATTGTGTGATTTTTAGTGAAGAGGTTTACTTGTTTTGGGGAAGAAAATGAATGAGGTGAACCAGGTTGTAGTTATGTTCCTACTTATTTTAGTGACTCAGAGAACAACAACCAGGGATGTGGGATGAATTGTTGTGTTGGAAGTTCCGAGGATTATTAATGAACCTATTGTTGCTCCATTGGCATATGGATTTGCAAGAAATAATGATGAAACCATACATGTTTTGACCTTGGTGGTGGTATAGTTGATGTTGAGATGGTGTATTTGAGGTGCATAGACAAGGTACACACAAACTATTTGATAAAATGCCTGAGAGTGAAATGACCTTTAGGACATCAATGATTGTAGGATTTTGTCAATATTGGTTTGTTAAGGAGACTTTAGTAACTTTGAAGCAATGCATCTAGCATATTTCCAAGCCAGGCCCATGAATTGTTTGATAGAACTCCACAAGGTGATATGGTCTCATCAAATGCGGCGATTGTGAGTTTGGCGTAAAATACGTATGGATTTTTCGTTTTCTTTTGCACTAAATATCATTTTTATCATTTCTTGGAATTGGAAAATAAATGTTAACTATTAGGAAATACAAATCCAGCCAATGATAAAAACTTACTTCAATTAGAACTATCAAACATCGAAAATATGACCTCGAAAGTTACACACATTAGCGATATACCCAAATGTACCACAAAACTGAAACTTCTAGCATGACCCCTAGTAACATAAGACACCATGAGAACCTTAACCAATTTGTTTGAACTCATTTAATTCTTTTATGAGTCAAGTTTTGAATACCTTTTGGCATATTAGTCATTGGTGGTGACGTGCTCATTTTAATAAAATACGATCGGTTTCAGCTTACAGTTGTCGCTTAGTTTAATCGAAACTGAAAACCACTACCACCTACCTCTAGCTTTCCAACAAGAGAATTGTAACCAACCCTCATTTCAATGAAAATTATTTTGAAGGTTAGTTTTTAAAGTGGGTTTTAGGGTATATTGGTCGCTTATGTGACAAGAGTTGTTGACGCAATTACGATAACCAAATTCTCGAGTTGCCTTTGTAACTTGAGCTTTGCTCGTCATAATCAACTTCCATCAGATGCGATGAATTCTATGTATATGAGGATTAAATAGAAATTGTCACACTTAGTGTTCAAACTTAAAGCAATTGTTTTCAAGACCCAATTTGTAAGCACTTTAGCCATTTCACCAACTTTCACAAAATTGTAACTTTAGGTAAACTCACCTTCTAAGGGTATCAATTGACTCTAACCAACAAAGGGAACCTTGTAGATATCATTTCCGTAATTTATAGAGTATGAATTGATCAAATTATTGTATGAATGGTTTTGGGAAATTATGATGTTTCTCTCTTTCCTTTCTCTCTCTAGAAGTAACTATGATATTTTGACTGGTTCTAAAAATGTAAATGAGTTATAAATGTTTATGGGTTGGAAACGAAATGAAAATTGGATAATGTATGTGGTTATGATATGATGAATAGAAAAGAAAATGAATTCTAGAATTTCTCTCTTCCCCTTTCTCTCTCTAGAAATAATTATGAAAATTTTGATTGGTTTTGAAAATGTAAATGGGTTAAAAATGTATATGGGTTTGAAACGAAATGGAAAATTGGATACACGATGTATGTGGTTATTTTATAGTGATGGAAAAGAAAATGAAATTTTATACTTTCTCTCTCTTCCTTTTTCTCTCTCTAGAAGTAACTATGAAATTTTGACTGGTTTGAAACCGTAAATGGGATTAAAATGTATATGAGTTTGAAATGAAATGAAAATTAGATATGAGATGTATGTTGTTAGGATATGGTGATTTGAAAAGAAAATGAATCCTCTATCCTTCCTTACTCTTCTCTCTAGAAAAAAGGCGCAATAGAATGAGGAAGTGTGAATGTGTGAAGAAACGATCTCTCTCTCTATCTCTTTATCTCCCTATCTCTCTCTATTTTCTTCTTCAATTGCTTGAAATGATGGATGCATGGAATTTATGCTTGAGTGTAAGGGATTTCCATACTAGTCCTATGATGACTTCTGCGTTAGTTACAAATACTTCAAACAAGAAGAATTCAGATGTGATATGTTATATTTAATGAGTTGTCATTGTAAAGTTATATTCATCTTGTAATATGTGTATTACCATAGAATAATGATATGTAGTGTTGTTTGAATAATTGTTCTTTGTACATTTTGAAAAGGAAATATCAATGTGACTATATTTATAAGTGTCGAAATGGATGTGAAATTGTAATCAAATGTTGTACTTATGTTGTTGAGGTAATAAAACAATATTTTACGATGTTAATTATTGAATTATATCCTTGACACTTGATAGAATCTCATCTTACCCAAATTATCAAAAAAAGATTTCATAATCCCTATCGTACTCTCTCCTCCCAATCGAGCCTTGTCCAGTGTGTAAAACTCATATCATGTTAAGAAAATACTCTAATCTCATTAAGCGCCTTCTTGTTTTACATCTAATACAAGTCCTACAAGTACCATTACCTGAATTTAAATAACCTTGTGTGAGGAAATGGCTATTAAGAGTACCCTATCATACGTGGGGTGAGAATGACCATCATTTCTAGGTGTCGTAAATCTAACCACCTCATGGGTAATTTGTAATGCTTAGGTGTGTAATTGTCCTTAACACTTTAGTGTGTAACCTAGTCCTTGTGGGGATAGTTTGGGGTGTTTTCACCTATGTCTTATCTCGTTGAGGGACCTAACTAAGGAAAGGATATTCTAAGCATCATCTTTCCTATGCATTAAACTAACGTGTCAAAGAAATTAATCCTCAGTACACATAAAGTCACGCACTTTGGGTAATTATGTAGTCCCGGTTGCATACTATCATTCATGTGATTCCTAAGTAAAAAGAACTAATTAACCCATGTATTTGGTCACCTTTATTTTTTCTATTGCCACCTTTGGTCTTACACCCTTACTTGCTTAATCTCGCCTTTATACCTCAACATTTATAATCCCGGACACCAATAGCGCCCATCCAAGATGCCGCCGTTAGGTGCCCTTGTCCCATATAGGCGCCCCTGACCCCTTTGTACTTTGTTTAAATATTTTCGGTCCTTTCTAGCCATTTGAGCATCTTATATTTTTGGTAGTTGGCCTTTTCAGGGTTAATTACAAAATTCAAGCAAGGGAATCATATAAATATAAAGTTATTTTATCATAATAAAGCACCAAGCACTAAGCACTAGATATCACCACCTAAGGTTGCATCCATCAAGCATCTAAGAGCTCTATTACATCCATCTAGCACCATCCAAGGGACACAATATTTGTTTATTCTGCATATACACTTCATAAGAGGAAGTTCATTCTATTCCTGCACACATCTATTACAATTTTTTACATCTAGCTTACTTGCTCAATATCAAGTGTGACAAGTAAAAGAGCCACCAAGGGCACATTTTTGTGCACACACACACAAAAGTACATTGGTCAAAGATGTATTTTAGTGCTCAACATGTAAGATCACCATTGTGACAACTGAGGATGGTTTGAACCCTCATTTTACATCTTATTTTTTTAGGATTTGATGGTTATTTGAGGGTTTTACAGGTCAATACTTCATTACAAGTTTCTGGTGACTTCGGCGATCACTGTGCGACCTCATAATGATCAAATGAGAGAAACATATAATACCTCGCAGCTACTCAAAAGAGGTTTCATGAGCATTTCCACAGACCCAAGCATCTATAAATAGCTCTAGGGCATCCGTAGGCACCATTATCAGACCTCTCTAAGTGCCCCAATCCAGCTTATTCTTCTAGATCTGCATTTTCTTAGCTCTTCAAATGCAACGGTTAGTGCTTCGTATTTTCTAGTTTTCTATTTCTTTACACCTCTAGATTTATGCAAATTAGCTAAGGCTTCTTACCCTCTCTTGCACTTAGGGTTTTTACTTTATTGCTTAGTTTGCTTGGGTTAATTTCTATACTTAATTTGTTGCATATATTTACTACTACAATAGCATCATATTAGGCATATATTTCATATTTAGCTTAAACATTTTTTAATATGAACTCTATATAAACGCTCTTAGGATCCTCATACCTCCATTGTTCTTATCTTTCTAGGATCTCTTCATCATGAGTATCTCTATTAATGATTTCTTGCTTATCAATCTTGAATTAAGAGATAAAATCAAAACTCTCCTCGCTACCACTCACATTCTTGCTAATATATATCCGATTCAAATATACCGACATTTTTATTCATTTTCTCCTCATATTTCTTTTTCATCTAATCCTAATGTTGATCTTACTATTTTCGACAATGACCCACCTTTACACATCATGATTTGCATTTATAATATGGGTGTCAAACGCACTCTAATTGATAATGGATCTAAACTTAATCTTTGTCCTATGTCATTCCTTGAAAATATCAGTCTTTTTGTTGTTAATGTTATTCCATCATGTCTTTCCCTTCATGCATATGATGGTTTTATTCATCCATGCGTAGGTCACATTACTCTACCTATCACTATAGGGCCAAAAACCCTTAACACAGTTTTCTTTGTCATTGACTTTTTGGTTTCATATAATTGTTTACTCGGTCGGCCATGGCTTCATGTCATGTAAGTAGTTCCTTCTATAGTACATCATTGTGTCAAATTCATACATGAGGGCATAGAATATACAGTTCCTAGTGATCATGACCCATTCAAATATTACGACCGTGATCCCAATACTACAATTCCTACTCCACAATCTGATACTACTAATGAACCACAACCCATGGATACTCTAGATCATTTACCACCACTTGAAGGTGTTATTTGCATGTTAAATACGGTATCATCTCGCAGCACCTCCTCCTCCTCCCACTTAATACTGCTATGATTGTTTATCAACAACATATCCCACCATCAGACATCATTCCACATACTACACCTTCTCATGGGTCATCAATACGACCTCCATTTATATGCACATTTTTCATGAATGATTCTTATTGGGAACACATTCCATTCAATCCTACTTTCTTGGATATTATATACACACATGATGGTTGGCTTGGCTAGGCTCTACAGTAGACGATATTTTTCCTCCACCTCATGATCATCATCTCTACCATGGGTTTGTTCGCATCACCACTGCTTATGGTATTTGAGTATTTTATCTCACAATTTTTCTTGCCCGCGCTCCTCACGCTTCTCCACTCACAGTCAAGAAATCTTGGCTAGATTACATTAGGGGCACGTTAGATCCTAATCATAATGATATATTATTTCCCATGTCGTTTGGACGTGTTTTCATTTGTAATGACTCATTCCTTGGCTATTCACCAAATATTACTCGTTGGTATGTACATGGGTGTCCATTACCTCCTTTTACTGATGAGGAATACACTATGGGAATGTATAATTTACGCCTCAATGGCTCCTTACTCGATCAACCCGACACTATCGCTTATCAAGTTTCATATGCTTCACCATTCAATTTTGATCATGACAATGATGACCTCTTAGATGACATTACTTGATCACACTCATCACCACATACTTGGGGGCATCACACTTATCTCTCCTCCCTAACATAAACAAGCATCTTATTTTCTCATCACTTTGTGCATGTAGGCTTCTACATACGACACACGCATATTGACACACTCTAGTATCATCATTTCCCAATGACACACTCTCATGCTTCGGTTCACACTTGATTGTTGAGAACATACTATATACATGAATATCACACACCACACACTACACATCACACTACCTACCACATTACACATCATCTTATTTCTCACACATATTCATTGCCATCAACACACATACGACACCTTCTACATACTCAACATACAAACAATACATATTTCTCATGCTTATTCATCAATACAAACTCAACACAACAACAAACAACACATACCCTCCTCACATCTTCAACACAACACACTACATACTCGACACTTTCACATGTGACACAACTTACTATAAGTATGACATATTCACCATACATTATACACTCAATGTGTTCACAATCAATCCATTTCGCATATATTCGCAACATAACACACTATCGAAATACGCACAACATCTGACACAATAGACAAATTCAAAACATACTACAAAAACACAACCAATAAAACATATTGCATATCTCTTACATAATCAATGCAACACACTACCCTATGACACACTCTAGTTCCATGGTCCATAATCGATTGCTGAGGGTATACATCTCAAATGGACCTCATCACACTCATGCATTTAATCAACTCACTCATTCACTCACACGTTTACACTCTACACTTTGCGCTTTGACGATCACATATTTTTAGTACACACATTCAAACCATTTCCCAACGAGGCACTCTTGTTTCACGCTTCATTCTTGAATTCTAAGGGGGCATAAATAAATAAAACTAATTACATACATACACATCCACTTGGGGACACACTTTCAGCTCCTACCATTCACATATCGTGCATTCCATTTCATCTCATTCACAACATATTGCATATCTTGGTATCATTTATCCTTTCTTACTTTACTTGTTACATGAATATATTATAAAGACATGCTAGATATATATCTTGTATGTCATTATCTTTATCATACACACATGTGCATTCACGTTTCTTTCTAGTTGTGATCGTAAATTATAAAAATATATTACATGTAGCAGCATGATGCTTGGCCTAGTACCTATTACCAATCCCACAGAGGCTCCTGGGGGCATCCACCTTCATACACTATAGGTGTTATTCTTTCATAGCACACTTCTTTATCATATTATACACATTCTGACATACTTTTTATCTTTCTAACATGCTAACGGGTGCTTCATTTCTAGCATTTTTTATGCATGTCTATTTGTTTCCATGGTTATTTATTACATTGTTTTCCATTTATCTTGTGTGTGCACCCTATCTACTTTTGGCTTCATTGGCCTTGATTGTCTTACAAAATCATGAGTGGTGTCCCATGTTTACAACCTAATTTTTGTGGTCTATATTGTCTTCTTGCGTGTTTACATTATCTTCTTGCATCTTAGCTTACACATTGTCATTGTGTCTTAGCTTACATTTTGCATGCATGTTTGTATTTTCTTGTACTAACACTTGTCTTCCAATCACATTGTTTCGTGTGCCTTGGTTTCTACCAAGCACATTCCCTTCCCCGCAAGAAACAGCTTTCAAGAAAGTTCCTCCTTTGGGCTGCATACTCTTTTCAACGACGCTGCATGCACCCCAAATGAGGGGGACATCATTTGGGTGAATCATTCACCCCATACAACATCATATAATCACAGCTTAAACACATCGTAGTACCATACAAAGACAATTGTCAAGATAGGGCTTAGACTTAGACTTGGGTCCTTAACATAACACGAACCTTCTTGGACACCTATAACCAGGAGGTAGTTACACAACATTTTAGTAGTTCATCACACATGTTTAACTGCAACTCCACACAATGATTTTACAGGCATACAATCCTTAGCACTTTTATGTTGGATCGAACTGTTCAAATTTTGCACACCATTTGCAGTAATGTCCTACATTCTGGGAAGTAGGTAAAGGTTGGACAATAACACCATAATTTTCTCCCTACACTTCTTCCATGACTTGGCATGAAATCACCCCAAAAACTTATGGCTAACACAACTAGTGTGAGATCATCCGAAAAGCATTCGTCTACAACATCATCAGGATCCTTTCTACACCATTTTTCTCATCACGAATCAAGTGCACATGTTCCTTTTTCATTTTCATACTTTCTCTACATATTTTTTACACATTTTGATCATATACATGTGTATTCAACTACTTGTTTGTTCTTCTCTTTTGCAGGTATGTTTGTATGGGAAGCGATAGTCAAGATCATCAAAATTTTCACAACATCGACAACAACAATCATCATTGATAACAGGAACATCACGACATCTACACATGTGTTTCCACCCTAAGGTCATTTTCATCATCACATTTTGCACGTTTCCCCTTTAAGCATCCACGCTTCACATTTTTATCACTCCACGCTTTTGTTTTGTCCTTCGACATGCTTTCATCATCGATCTACATAGTTATCAGTACACATCTCTTATATATTGTATGTTATCGATCATTCGCTCAACAACATAAAGTGGGGAAAATGTAGACACAAATTCACACTTTGGATAATTTTCTAGTCCCGGTTACATACTAATATTCATGTGATTCCTAAGTAACAAAGTACTAATTAACTCATGTCTTTGCCACCTTTCTTTTCTTTTACATTGCCATCTTTAGTCTTACACCCTTACTTTCTTAGTCTTGATTTTTATACCTTGATTTATCATCATGGACACTAAGGCCCATCCGTGATGCTAGTGCCAAGCACCCTTGTTCCCTGGCAACCCCGACCCCTTTATACTATGTTCACATCTTTTTGGATCCTTTTAGCTATTTGAGCATCTTGTATTTTTGTTAGTCAATTACGAAATTTAAGAAAGGGAATAATATAAATATAAAGTCATGTGATCATAATAAAGCACCAAGCACTAAGAACTAGCTATCACCACCTAAGGTTACATCCATCAAGCATCTAAGAGCTCCATCGCATCCATCTAGCACCATCCAAGGGACAAAAGGGTTGGTTATTCTCAGTATACACTTCATAGGATGGAATTTCATATATTCCATGCTTACATCTATTACATTTATTTACATCTAGCTTACTTTCTTGCTATCAAATGTAACACTCACAAGAGCCACCTAGGGCACAATTTCATGCACACACACACATAACTACATTGGGTATGAGATGTAGTGTAATGCTCTACCGTAAGATCACCACTGGTAGTTGAGGACACTCGACTCCTCATTTTGTATCTTTCTTTTAGGATTTGATGGATATTTGAGGGTTTTGCAGTCAATATTCATTATAGGTTTCAACGAAGCTTTGGCGATCACCGTGTGACCTCACAAAGGACCAAAGGTGACCAACAGAGAATACCTCATGACTACTTGCAGAGGTTTCTTGAGCATTTCCACAAACCTGTGTACCTGAACATGTATATGGCACCCGCAGTTCCTTATACCTCTCCGTGTGCCCTACCACCTTATTCTTTTAGATATGCATTTTTCTAAGATTTTCTATGATGGTCAATGTTTCATATCTTCCATTTTTCCAAATCTATACACCTTCGAGATTTTTTCAATTAGCTAAGGCTTCTTACCTTCTCTCGCACTTAGGGTTTTTACATTACGCTTAGTTTTCTTGGGTTAATTTATGTACTTAATTTGTCAGTCTATTTACTCCTACAATAAAGCATCATATTAGGCATATATTTCATATTTAGCTTAATCATTTTGGTAAACTTGAACTTGATTTGAACGCTCTTAGGATCCTCACACCTCCATGTTTATTATCTTTCTAGATCTCTTCATCATGAGTATCTCTATTAATGATTTCTTGCTTATCAATCCTAATTTAAGAGATACAATCAAATTCTCTCGCTACCACTCGCATTCCCGCTAATATGTATCCAAATTCAAAGATACCAAACATTTTTCGATTCATTTTATCATCATATTTCTTTTCCGTCTAATCCTAATGTCGATCTTACTATTTTTGACAATGACCCACCTTTGCACATCATGATTCGCATTTACAATATGGGTGTCAAACGCACTCTAATTTATAATGGATTGAAATGCGATCTTTTTCCTATGTCATTCATTGAAAATATCGGTCTTTTTGTTGTTAATGTTAGTCTATCATGTCTTTCGCTTTGTGCATATGATTGTTTTATTCGTCCATGAGTAGGATACATTACTTTTCCTATCACAGTAGGACCATAAACCCTTAACACTTTTTTCTTCATTGATTTTTCAGCCATATAGTTGTTTACTCGGTCGGCCATGGCTTCATGCCATGCAAGAAATTCCTTCTATAGAGTACATCACTATGTCAAATTCATACATGAGGGCATAGAATATACAACTCCTAATTATCATGAACCCTTCAATTATTGTGACCGTGATCCCAATACTACAATTCCTACTCCACAATATGATACTACTGATGAACCAAAACCCATGGATACTCTGGATCATTTACCACCACTTGAAGGTGTTATTTGCATGCTAGATACAATCGCATCTGCAACACCACCTCCTTCTTCTACTACTGCATTGCTATGATTCTTTATCAAGGGCCTATCCCACCATCGAACATGATTCCACATACTACACCTTCTCATGAGTCATCAATACGATCTCCATTTACATGCACATTTTTCATGAATGATTTTTATTGGGAACACATTCCATTCGATCCTAATTTCTTGATACTATATGCACACATGATGGGTTGATCGGTGTTGGGTTTTAAAATATTACTTTAACAAAACCACAGTCAGGGAACAATAATTCCCTCCTCTTTATGGGAGAGGTTCCCTTATTGAATGCAAGCAGCAAAACTTATATACAAATGTACAACTTTCATCTTAGGGTTGGACTTCTGACATCTTGAAATGCTTTTTTACCAAAATAGCTTATCAATACAAACGAATGGAAGAAATTGAAGAAAAGAAAGAGAAGAATATAACAATACTTTCAGGAAATATAGATAGCAGAGTATAACCTTATACGTACTGAGCAAAGGTGATACAAAACATAATCATTCACATTCACAACATAAGACATCATTTGATAGACACAAAGTTTCTTATTACAAAAGATAAATGATCCACAGATTTCAGGTAAGCAAGAATAGACAATAGATGAAGATAGAGAGAAAGGGGAAATTCTTCTGTATTGATTGCTTTCGATTCTATTTACACTTCAAAAGTATCAGGCCCAACCTTTCGCAAATGAGCCAAGCTCTTTCATTTATAGATGAAGCAAAAGAGGGGAAGAAGAGAAGGAAGAAAAACTGATTTGGAAGTCGAACCACCAACCGTCAATGCCTCTCGCAAATCTACCCCAATATGTCAAATCTGGTTATGCATGTCTTTAGCGTGTCAAGAAGAAAGGATGGAAGATCATGTCAAATTTGAGCTAGTTGAAGCAGTTTGATCACATATTAATGGAATATAAGATGTTTCCCTGATTTTCACCCAAATTAAGAGATCCAATCAGTTCTCCATGTCTATTTGGCATGTTGGAGAAGGAAGGATGGAAGATCATATTAGATCTGGGTAATAAGCAATCGATCTCGTATTAATGGATCAAAGAATTGTTCTAGATTTTCTCCCATCAAAGCCTACTAAAAATAATATTTTATGCTTTCATGGCATAGAGGAGACTAAGACCTTCCAACAAGATAAAACTTGTTTAATTTCGAGCACCGAGCAAAAGTTATGCTCTGCTTTGAATATTTGAATCGAATTGCACAAAAATGGTGAAAAACAATTTTCACAAAAATGGATCTCAGGCCCGTAATTGAAATCACACCTTTAGCACAAAAGATGAAAAAGTGAAAATTTTCCCATAGCCCCATAAGCCCACAACTTCACATTTTGCATTTGGGTCTGACATGGGCTTTACCTGAGTGGTAATGGAGTCGCGGTTCACTTTATCACTTTACGCCCTTTATGGAAACAAGGCTCAAAATCCCAAAGTTCTCCGCCGACCCGCTTCCCTACTTTGAATTTACACGTGGGCTCAACATTTGACTTTATCCCTTAGTGTGAGTGGGGTTGCGGTTCACTTTATCACTTTACGCCTTTTATGGAAACAAGGCTCAAAATTTCAAAGTTCTCTACCAACCCGCTTTGAATTTCAACGTGGCCTAACATTTGACTTCGCTTTAAGGAAACAAAACCAAAATTCCCAAAATGCTTCAACGGCATGCTTTCCCATTTTTTGACTTAAAACATGGCCACATGTCCCTCTCTGTTTCGGCGAAGGCTTAATGTCTGACCCAAGACACATGGAGGCTCAATGCACATTTGTGACCTACCTCCAGATTTTGCCTTTGAAGTTACGTCGAGATGACATGTGGAGGCTTCTGCAAACCCTTTTATACTTAGTCAATTCAATAGATGGCTCTACCTTCTTTCGCACTGGGACACGTGGAAAGTTGGCACTTGTTTGGGGTTTTACCTTTGGCCTCAACCTCAAGGTGTGTCATTGAGACACGTGGAGGCTTCTGTAAACCCTTCTATACTTAGTGGATTCAGCCGGCCGCCTCTACCCTTATTTTTGACCTAGGACACATAGAAAGCTTGCATTTGTTTAGGGTTTCACCTTGGCCTCAACCCTCAAGGTGCGCTGATGAGACATGTGGCATCATCCGCTGGCCTTAGACTTTTCAACGGGCGATTTAAATTTTTGAGGCTCTAAACACATGGAGGATCGGCGCCTATTTTGGGTCTCGTGCTCGGGTCTTACTTTTTTTGAAGTTACGCCGATGAGGCACGTGGAGAGCTCCGCTAACCCTCTTGTACTTAGTCAATTTAAACAGCTGAGCATCGTCCCCTTTTCTAGACCTTTGACACATGGAGGGTGGTGCAAGTTTGGGATTTCCGCCAGTGCACTATACCAAAAGTGCAATATTTATCAAGAGACACATGGCACCTTCTGCGGTATTTCTATACTTATCCGATTTGGGCCTCGATTGAACATTGCCTTTCTCCACTTTGACTTACGAGGCAAGATCTAGACCCATAGAAAAACTCTAACGGCCTCGAGGCAAGATCCAGATGGGAAGACAAAAAGTTTATCAAACCATGCGGACTGCAATATTTTAAATTAACGGGGTGAGATTGCAAATGAGCACCAGCTTCTTCAAAGCACGAATTTTCCTATCTCTCCAGACTTCTCAATCTGCTCAAACATCTCTCAAAGGCACCAACTCAAAAATTTTGAAACTTGACTTAAAAAATGAGGGGAATTTTGAGGGTGACAACAATCGGCTAGGCTTTATAGTAGATGATATTTTTCCTCCACCTCATGATCATCATCTCTACCATGGGTTTGTTTGCATCACCATTTTTATGGTCTTCGAGTCTTTTATCTCACATTGTTTCTTTCCTACGCCTCCTAGCGCTTCTCGATTAACACTTCTAGAAATATTTGTTGATTACGCTGGGGGAATGTTAGATCCTGATCATATTGATATATTATTTCCCATATCGTTTGATGTGTTTCATTTTGCGTAATGACTCATTCCTTTGCTATTCACCAAATCTTACTTCATCGTATGCGCATGGGTACCCATTACCTTCTTTTTATTGATGAGGAATACACTATGGGAATGCATAATTTATGGCTCAATCACTCTGCTTGATCAACTCCGACACTATCACTTATCAAGTTTCAGATGCTTCACCATTCAATTTTGATCAAGAAAATGATGACCTCTTAGATGACATTACTTGATCACACTCATTACCACATACTTTACTTTGGCATCGCACTTATCTCTCTCATGCCTAACATAGACAAGAGTTTTATTTTCTCATCACTACACATTTAGGCTTCCATATATGACACATGTATATCGACACACTCTAGTATCTTCATTTCTCGATGACACACTCGTGCTTCTGGGTTCACAAATGACTATCAAGTGCATACTATATACATGAACCTCACACACCACGCACTACACATCACACTACCTACTACATTACATATCATCTTATTATTTCTCACACATATTCATCACCATCAACATGCATACGACGCCCTCTACATACTCAACATACAAACAATACACATTTCTCACATTTATTCATCAATACAAACTCAACACAAAGAAAAAATCGAAACATACCCTCCTCGCAGATTCTTCAACACAACACACTACATACTAGACACTTTGACATGTGACACAACTTACTACAAGTATGATGTTTTCACCATATATTATACACTCAATCTTTTCAAAATCAATCTCTTTCAAATACATTTGACAACATACCACACAATCGAAATATGCACAACATCCGACACAAAAGAGAAAATTCACAACATACTACAAAAACACAACCAATACAACATATTGCATATCTATTACACATTCAATGTAACACACTACCCTATGATGCACTCTAGTTCCATGGTCCATACTCTAATGTCGAGCCTCATGCGTTTAATCAACTCACTCATTAACTCATGCATTTACACTCTACACTTGGTGCTTTACTTACGATCACATATTTTTAGACACACATTCAAACCATTTCCTTTCTAGTTGTGATCACAGACATTATATAGATCTATTACGCGCAACACCGATGCTTGGCATAATACTTATTACCAGCCTCACAGTAGGCTCCTGGGAATCTACTGCACACTACAAGCGTTTTTATTTCATAAAGACACTAGATTATTGAATATACATGCTTTGACATACTTTTTATCTTTCTAACATGTTAATGGGTGCTTCATGTACAACATTTGTTATGTAGGTATATTTATTTCCATGGTTGTTCGTTACATTACTTGTCATTGTTTTCTCTTTATATGATCTTATCTCGTGTGTTTTACACTTTGTCTTGTGCAGGTACACTGCCTCCGATTTTGGCTTCATCGGTCTTGGATTGTTGTTAGTGCGAAATCACAGCACCCCCAAATGAGTTATGGATCTACTTTTCTAAGGCAGAATCATCTGGTGTGATTGCATAACATTGAACTTTCCCCAAGGTGTGGGACCTTGCAAAAGTGGGAAAGCTCTCCAGAGAAGGTTGGTTCCTCTTCCTAAACTACCTGCCACAAGCTATTCCAGTGCAAGAAAGCTAATCTAATCCTAATCTAACTTCCAAGGAGACAAGGAGAGAAAGAAAACAAGAAAAAAATAGAGCCTACAAACGATGATACACCGTAAAGGAAAGTGTCGATCATCTACTAAACCGCCATGGAACAAACAAAGGTGCGCAAGGAAAGGATGGACAAGCAGATCGCTGCATCTATAGATAAGAATCACATAGAAAATGTTCCAAAACCCCATGAACACAGCACTCCGTATCTACAAATGAAAATCCAAACATTCACTGCATCTACCTGTGTAACGATGAGAGGTAAGAGGATGCAATGAAAAGAAGCAAAGGATGGACAAATGCATCACAAAAATGAGTTTTTATTGCTTGGCAAATTTGCACAGAGCATCATACACAGCAAGAGGCAAAAATGCCATTTACAGAAGAGCAAGTAGGAGGAGATTAAAACTCCATTTCAACCTCAAAGAAAAGAAGGGGAGGCAAAGAAGAAAATGAACAACCACTAACTAACTTTTGAAAATGTGCCTCTGCTTACATTTTATAGAAAAAACACGAGAAGAGAGGAAAATGCGCGATTCTTCTCCAACCACATTTTCAAAATGTGTTTTAATTCTTCCTCTATTGATGGGACTCGATGCAAAAGCTCATAATTCCACGTATCTACTTCATGCACTCAAAGAAAATGACCCATACTTCATTAACTGTGGTCAGAACTAGTTTTTGTCTTTTCCACGCCAAAATGTGTTTTGCAAATTTCTCCCCATATCATCACCAAAATCAAAAATCAAAGAATCCATGACGAAGAGAATCTTCGCGATCTTTCCATCGGGTACTCAAGAACGCCAAAAATAGATCTTCGATCAAAATATATGACCTTCTCGATTTTTCCTTAACGCTTTGGCAACAAAAACAACTCGTGAAAATTTGAACTTTTCTCCCGCAAATCCTCTTATGATGTGGCATCCATCGGGTCAGCGAGGTAGGGGCTCCTTTTTCCATTTTACACTTTTTTGATAAAAAGTCAAAAAATCTCATTTGCCTCCAAAGTCCGCATCGGCCGCCGCATTAGCTGATGTGATGTGCCAACTCAAGACTTAATTTTTGCCTTTGGACAAAAAGTGGAAAAATTTTCACTTTTTCCTCTGATTCCCCTTTCGTCCGAGACTCCTGGGCAAACATCTCTCCCAAGCCCCGCAGTTTGCCTTGGGCCAATTTTCCCTTCTAACTCCACCAAGCCATAACTCAAAAAATACAAGGAGTTAGAAAGAGCTCTTTTACCTTTTGGAAAGGGGAAGAAATTATCTATCTCGATGGAGTATTTTCTAGAAATCCTTTTGAGGTTCTCCAAATATGTGAAATTTGACCGAGGCACAATAAGGGAGTAAGTTAACCCAAAATAAGAGGGAGCTTATTTTGGTTAACAATTTGGCGACTACAAGGGTCATCTACCTGCTGATGAATGATCAGTGACCTTAGCCAAGCATCCATCGGGCATGGAGTCAAGCTTTCGATAACCACCTCTCGATCTAACTCTCCAAAATTGGATCTCTCAATCACTTGGGAACCCATAAAAATCGGGAGTTGATCTTCAATCAAAGCCAATCGAAATGGACTGATACAAGAGCAATACAACAAAGACCAAAACTATATACAAATCAAAATCATACATGCTCTCCAAATGGAATATGCAGAGGGTGCAAAAGCACTTTTCTCTACCAAAACAAACCTACCTACACTACTCTAACCAAGAGCAAAAGGAACTCAAACAAAACCTCGCAACCTGCAAGTAGGAGAAATAGCTTCCTTCCTCGGGAAATGGCAGCCATGCAACTCGATTTCGCACCGAACATGGTCTGGTCGATGAGTGAAAACTAACAAGAAGTCGGTTGTTCTCCACCCAAATAACCAAAGTACTGCAAATTTAGATACAAATCAAATACCTCTTTTTAGTTTCTCTCGCATCTTGGATCAAGAGGTACTGGCACTTGATCCTGCAAGCCAGATATCATCCTCATGCCCCTGAAATGGACATGACTGTCATGGTTAATTCTTTGGCTCCAATGTAGTCAAATATCCGATTGCAGCTTTGATCCACTGATATGCCTTATCGTTTCCGATTTACAACTCCAAAACTAGAGGTTGACTGCATATCCCTTCCAGGGATGATGGATGAATGGTGGAATCTCTTTTCTTCTTT